>CANYBF010356565.1:0-10218 GCA_948192965.1 Dalechampia spathulata
CCTGAAATGTTCTGCGCACCAGAACACACAGAGGAAGACACAGGGGCCTATATGTATAATTGGGATCAATATCGGGGACTAGATCCTAGCCGAATTAACGAAGATCCAAAATTATACGATGGTGAAAAGTGAGGGTCAACAGTCATAAAATATAACTGTTTAACATTTAATCATTTAATTCTGCTTAAAACAATATCATTACCTTAATATGTCAACTTATCTTAGCATATTCCATATTCCTGTTTAAAGTATTATGTTACTCTTGTTAATGTCCTTACTTAAATTCTCACCAAAACAATGTCATATAACTTAATGATCTTCTTAAATCATTTAATATTCTTAAATCTTAAAACATTTAGTCCAAAATAAAACAATCATAATCATATATTTCCTTACAACCTCTTTAACCTTAGCATAAGCATTCTTAAGTTACTTATTCCATACTTAAACTAAATATCCATTTATTATTCCATTATTAACTTAAATAATCCTTTAATAATACTTATTATATTTAAATATCCTTTTAAATACTCAATTTAGACTCACTCTAAATCATATGCATTCATATCAAGTAATACCTCATCTTACGCTTAACTAAGTTTAACCTTTATTGACTTTAATTAATTCAACATATAATATTCATCATAACTTAATTAATCCTTTAAAATACCCTTAATTTGTTTAATTTATTATCCTTTTAAGTCCCATTTCTTATCTTGGCCGAATACCTCTTAAAAATAACACTAAAATTTTCAATTCTTCATATGTCCAATTTACCTCATCTTACTTTAAGCCAACTTAGTTAATATTATTATTATTTGATTTAAATTTTAATTCTTTTGCCTTACCCATTAATTTACTTAACATATTCCAATATTTATGATTTTCATAGTCAATACTTATTATAAAGAAGATTAGGCCTTATCATTATCAAAATGCTTATCTTATGCTCTTTTAAGCCCACCTTCATATAACTTTTTTATTAACTTCATATTAAGACTTTAATAAACCTTAATTAGAATTAATTTATTAAGTCAAAATCAATTTTAATCATTTAATTCATTATTCTTTAGTCATACTCAAATAAAATGACATTAAGCCTTACTTTACCTCTTTTTAACTTAGCTTAAGGTTAAATTTCCTCATTTTTCTTATAATTAATCTTCTATTTTTAATAAATTAACACCTTAATCTCATTTTAAACTCATAAACCAGCAAATTATGACTTGAATGATTCAGCCAAAGTAAAAAAACATCAAAGACACACATCCACTCAAACACACATCATTTTATTTCTTGTCTATTACAACCTCAAGCATTAAAACCATCAAAACATGAACTAAAATCATCAAAAAATTCAAATAGTATTCGGCCAGCAACTTAATTTCATCAAAAATTCACAAACCTAATGGATCTAAGACTAACTTATACTTACCAACTCACCTTTCAATTCATATATTTCAAATCTTCACTAAAAGTGACTCCTTTGGCTCTTAAGCTTCAGATTTGGTATGGTTCTCCACTATTTGACTTCCTCTTTGTAGATCTATAACTCAAATCCACATGTATGCACTAAAATCAATTAGATATAAACAAACAAAGAAGATTTGGTTCACAAAGGTTTCAGTTTTCTAAAGAAAAACCTTAAAACTCATGGATTTACTACTTACTCATAATGATCTTTGAAAACAAGCTTTGGTCACCCCTTTAATGGCATCTAATATACATGTTATTGACTTAAACTTGAATATCCAATAGTAGATTAACTTAAAACGTTGAAATATCAAACAAAAAGAAGAGAAAGGTTGCGGCTTTGGCTTGCTTTTAAGAGATATACATGCGCACTTTAAGAGAATGAAGAAGAAGTGAATGGATTTGCCTCTAACTCAAGCTTTGCATGAAGAACTTGTTATTTTCATGAAATTACAGAAGCAAGATAGAGTGGAAGTGATGAGGGAGTCAGCTAGTTTGAAGGAAAAAGAAGAAAATTAGGTTTGATGGAAGTAAGAGACTAAGAAGAAGAGAAGAAGATAAGAAGATAAGAAGATTTTGCATGAATAGAGAGAAAAGGGGATGGGGTGTCGGCCAAAATGAGTGGAGGAGTGAAATTCAGACTTAATTTCCCCTAAATGACAGAAAAATTTCGTTTGGAATGCACCTTATTTAGAAAATTTCCATTTTAGTCCCTATATTCCTCCAAAATATCATTTTAACCCCTAAACTTATTTATTTTTATATTTTGCTTAAATCCACCAATAAAATTTCTCAAATTTCATATTATTCACCCTAATACATCATATTTTAATTATAAATACCTTCCAAAAATTTTCCCAAACCAATTTAATTAATATTCTTGCACTCTCTCTATCCACTAACACCTTTTTTAAAACTACTTTTCCAATTTCCTATACAACTTTTCCAAATACCAATCCCATTTTTATTTAAGTATTCTATTTAAAATATAATCTAACTTATTCTATTCCCATTCATATTTATCTATTTATTATCTTCCATAACACTAATTTTCCTATTTTCTTATTTATGACATCATCTTAGTTACTTATGACATCATAATGACATCATAATTAAAATTAATACTTCTACCTTTTCTAATATTTCTAGTTTATTATAAAATTATACTAATTCATCCTTACTTCATCATTTTTCATTTTCCCATAAAAATTTATAATTAAGTTTACTCGGTTACATCATCAATACCTAATTATGATGTCATAATTAAATTTTAATGCAAAATTTTCAAAAGTTACATATATCTAATTTAAGTTAATACAAGCACAATGGTCAAAACCATTCAATCAAATTCAATGTATATAACATAGAATCCTCATTTTAGTGCCGTTTAGAGTTTGTTTTAGTGGTTTCGGCAGAATTTTCAATTTCCACTTTTGAGCTTTAATCGCAATTTTTATCATATACTTATCAAAATAATCATAATTTCATATCATTTTCACACCAATAGCATATAAAACATAACATACCATCAATTTATGAATGCACAATGAACCATTAAATTCAGGATGTGACTTTCAATAAATATTACTTATCATTAAAATAATATTTAAAATTTTCTATCTCGAAACACATATTTTTCCATCATTCCACATCATCACTTAATTTTTGATCGTATAGGGGGTACTTTCTTCACCTGAATTATGTAGACGATACACGTAAAAAATGAGGATGTGACAGCTTTTCTTATTCTTTTGAAATCCAACAAGTAAATTCCAACCTAAGCAATTTTGTACCATAAAGAAAATGGATTCAAAGAGCTTTTTATGTATATTACACATGCCCATAACTCATTCAACCATGTAAACTTATTAAACATTTTAATTGGGCTATTCTTCACATCTCAATTTTTGGTCTTTTAAAACAAAAATTGCCTAACCTCTATACTCATTGGATATTTTAATATTCTCAAAAACATAACATATTTGTAATTATATCAAAATAGATTTAATGAGTCTGAGAAAGTCCTACCATAAGCTAATATAATCAACCATATACCCCTTAAAATACTTCCTCAAATAATTAAAACCTATGTTCCATACACGCTGCCTTCTTATAAAATGCAATCCATCATACTCAAACACACGCATCCAATATCCCTTAAACATATTGCACTCACTAACTGCAAATTCATGCACATCAAAGCATTTCAATTCGCATAACATACACACAACTAAAATATTACAATTCATTTAACACACATGCTTACAGCAACCATAATTTCTTTTCATATTGCTAATCAATTTTACAAAATTAGAATAGCTAACAAAGCAATTAATTAGCAGCAGCCCCTATTTTCCTTCTCCTCATGAAATTAAGGGAATTTACATACACCTATATTCAATCAATTACTCACCTTAAGAGATTATTTCTTTAAATCAGCTATCTATATATATAGCTTGTGGATGGAAAAATTTGGAAAACCAAAATTGATGAAAGAAATTAGCTAAGATCACGCCAATAATCTTCCGCTTTAACTTACAAAAATAAGATTTACTTGCATGTACCTATAAGAAAAATGGATCAGCCAAAGAATAAGGAACAGAAAAAAAATAAGGTTGCGGTATTAAAAGAGAAGAAGAAAATTTACAAAATCACAATAAAATCTTCTCATCTTCAACACTTACGAAACTACCGATTATCAATTGCCCCTTTACACTCAATTTACTAAATCTTCTTAAATTGAACTCCTTTAGTAGAACACACATGCACACATGATTGAGTAAGAATCAACCCAAGAAAAACAAGAAATAAAAATTATGTTGCGGCAGATTCAAAAGAAGATGACAAGAAAATATTATTACTGCTGAATTTCTTGAATTGAAGGGAAAAAGGGATGGGTATTTCGGTGAAACTAAAAGAAAATAAGAAAGGAGATGATGAAGAATGGTTGTGGGGAAATAGTTATTCGTTCTATTAAAAGAAGATAGGTTTCATGGTTTAATTGTGAGCACACTCACATACTACTACTTCCTATGCCTCATTATCTCTTATCTACATATATTATTTAAGTACCTATGTTATACATTTTATAACTATGCATTACCTAAGAATTTATGCCATTTCTAATACTTTAATAGCTATATACAAATATATATATATCCAATAATTATACATTGTATGATATAGTAGAATTTATTTACCCCATATATATATATACCCATTATACATAATATTTATAATACCTTAAATACATTAAATATGTACTTTACACCATTATAATTAAATCTTACGATTCCACTAATCATAATATAATATAATATAATATAATATAATATAATATAATATAATATAATATAATCATATAATTATGATAAAATAAAATATTTTCATTAATACATCGTGTATTCGCAATAAAATATATTTTTATACACATTTAAATTTTTATTTAAGCTTTCATATTTTTCATATATGTATGTATGTATATATATATATATATATATATATATATATATATATACTCTTTGAAAATCCAAGTACATAACAAATATAAAAAAAAATAATATCCACACATTTACTAATTCCCATGTAATTACTAAATCTCAATCTCAACATTATACACATTTTATATTCATTACATTCCCTGAATATAATATATATATATATATATATATATACTCTTTGAAAATCCAAGTACATAACAAATATAAAAAAAATAATATCCACACATTTACTAATTCCCATGTAATTACTAAATCTCAATCTCAACATTATATACATTTTATATTCATTACATTCCCTGATTAATAATTCTACCAATTATTATCATATAAATATATTCATCATAATTGCATAAATTAATTATGCAATTTCCTTAATCATACTTAATTATGACATCATATATACTCTTAATATATATGATTTAATCAAAAATTCTATTTTCTTACATTTTACATACGTATGTATATTTCAATATACGATTGCATGTATGTTCAATTAATTGTTTATTTCTTTAATCTTATTTAGTAATACTTTTTTTTTATATAATTTATACATAAGCATTAAATTATGCATACTTATTATATATTTATCATTTATCTTAATTCTTTATATTTTTATATTTACATACGTACGTACACTATCATACACAATTGTATGTATGTCTAATTATTTATTGTAATTAAATACACTTAACTATTTTAAGTATACTTGACATAATATTTCTTTAAATTATCATCATTTAGTGAATCCGCTAATTATTTTCCTATCGTTATCATAACATTTATCAATTATGACTTTATACACATTCTAAATCACATATTTTCCATACTTCTACATCATCATTTAAAATTATGATCATATAGGAAGCGATTCACCACTCTTATAAAATTAAGTATAGTGTGCTAAAATGAGGGTGTGACATCTTTTCTTTAATTTTTCAAGAGTAAGTTGAAAATCGTTGAAATTCATGAATTTTCTAAAGAAACTGAAACTATGTTGATATCTAACCTTATTTCTTGTTTGATCTAGCTTCTTTGGTGTACATGCATGTGTATGATAGAGTGAATCCAAGGTTTACAAGTTGAAAATAAGTTGATTTGTGAAGATTAAGGCTAAATCAAGGAGAAGCTTGCATTTAAATTCATTTTTCTTTTAATTTCTTAAAGGTGAGTAAGAGTATGTATTAATTAGTGATAGATTGAAAAGATTTATGACTTTTTGGTGAGATTCAAGTTTTGGCCAAATAGTATTTAGTATATTTGGTGTTTTTTGGTTTTTAATTTGAAGGTTTAAGTACTTGGTATGTAAAAGGCATGAAATAAAGTGATTAGTGATTATATGGGTGTGTGTGTATTGTGATTTCTATCATGGCTGAATGTTTCAAGAAGAAAATTAAAGGATTTGGTAAGATTTAACATAATAATGAATAAATTTATTAAAATAGAAGGTTAAAGGTTAAGAAAATGATAAAAGTTAAGTATTAAGTTAAATAAATTGGATGATTAAGGCTAAATCTTCATTTTTAGTATATAGGATATATAAATTATAAAATAAGTGATTAAGTTAAAGTATGATTAAAGTGTTTAACCTCTTAATTGAGAATGGAGTTTTTATATGGTATTAAGGAAAACATACGCATATTAAGGAAAGATGGACTTAGGATATGATTTTTTCAATGTTTAAATGGGTTTATATTAAAGAATTCGGCCATATTAAGTTTAAGGATCTATATGATCATTTAAATGAGAATATAAAGTATTTAAAAAGAAGTTTTATGAAGTGGTTATATAATGCTATAATATAGGTAATTTAAGAATGTATTTTCAAGTATTAAGGGGAAACTTAATTGAAGTATATGGTTATGATATATGTGAGGACTTATATGATTAAATAATTAAACATACAAAGTATTATTAAGAAGGTTAATAAGTTAATAAATGAATGATATAATATGATTCAATTTGGTGGACAAAATTTGAGATAACAGTGGGGTACATAATATATATAGACATACGGTTTATAAGGTGAAATGTAAGATAATTGATTATGTTTAAATATTGAATAATGAGTATGTTAAGGTACGTAGTATAAGAAAGATGACAGTAAAGAAATTGATATTGTAATATGAAATTAAGAAATGTTTTGAATTATAAGATTACATTGTTATGAGAAATAGTAAGATAAGGATATATAATGTGTTATTGAAGAGTAACTGTGTAAATGATAAGTAGAGTGATATCTATGTAAACTGGATGTGTGATTAGGTATATTTAAGATATTAGAATATGTAAGTAAGTTACTAATTAATTATTAAATGTATTAATGATAGTGTTTCCAAAGTATGAGAATAACCAATAAGATGGTAATTTTCAGATAAGTAATGTTATGAATCAGCAATAACAAAGTTTAAGATATCATTGGATTAAGATGAGTAACAGAATTTAGTTATGAAAAAGGATTACTGAGAAGTTTAATAAGTTTAAATATTGATTAAATAATTAATGATATTAACTGCTTTAATACTTTGTATTTGACAGTAACTATTCTTAGTAGAATATAAGCATGATTAATATTTAGATTTTGATTAAGTTATAATATTAAATGAATCAGTATTATGAGGAGGATAGTTTAGTGTATGGATAGTAAAATTTTAACCGATAAATTATTCAAAGATTTATTGACAATAGTATAAAAGGGGCAAGATAATCAGATAGAAAATGATGATCAAATGATTTACAATTGAGTCAAGTTCTAAACAGAATTTATTAAGTTATGATAATTGTCTAGTAATAGATATTATAATATCACTGTTTAATCAAAATTAGTTATGTGATTAATCAAGAATAAAATAAAAACATAATCATATAAGATGTTACTATTTGGACTGAATAACAGAAAGGTTATATGATGAGGATTTATTAAGGAATTATATAAATTAAATGTTTAATATCTATATAATATATATGGAATATTAAGCATTAATACTAACTGTTTAGAATACAAGAATGCTGATTTAAATAAGTATTGAGTAAACAATTTATAAAATGGTTATAGAATTATGATTTATATAAGCAAATTGATGTTATGAAGAAGTTTTATGATATGTTAATGAAAGGTTTAATAAGTACAATTTCTAGTAGTATTATAATTATGTTAAGTAGATATTAAATATGTTATAATTGGATTTAAATCATATGATAATTAATCTAGATATATGGAATAGTAACATGATTTCTTCAGTACTGCTATAATAAGATAAGAGAATTAAATTGATATGAGGTTGATTAATACAATAGTATATATTTATAGGTATGATTAATGAGTTTTGAATAGTGTTATATGAATTACCAACGTGAAATAATGAATGCTTATTTTGGAATATCAATTATTAATTAAAGATGAACATTGCATTATGTTTAGGTAATTCAATGGATAATCCTCACGTACCACCAAAGGATTTAAATAAGGGAAAGGATATTCTAGGTTTGTACTAGTTAATTGGAAGTCCTAGATCATTAAATGATCAAAGGGGCGATGGTATGGTAATGCAATAGCATTACATAATTAATAATGATATAATGATATATATATATATAATTAATATGTCATAAATATTATTGCATTTATCATAGAATATAGCATATCATGATATGAAGAAATAAGGAAGGTGAAAATAAATAAATAAAAAGGGAAATGATTATATGAACAATATTGGATAGTATGAAATAAAGTTTCTATGGAAAATAAAATGGAATGAAAAGGATAAGAAATTTATGAAAAGATTATGAAGTGGTTTTCAGTCTATTAATCCATATATATGAATGGAAAGAAATTTCAATACAATATGCACATATAAAAATGATGATATGATATGAAATGATATAGGAAAATATGAGGGAGAATGCATTACATGAATGCATTCTCATAAATAAGCATTTTTCATGAAAATATGATGTTAATACAATTGGTATGATGTTTTTACACTCATGCAAATAAATGTTTAAATAACATACATGCCATAACATTCATATTTATAATTATAATGATTATGATATGACATTATTAATGATGAAAATGACTTTGAAGGAAATAATAATGATATTAATAAAGATATTAATGATATGGAGCATAATTGTGAATAATTAATGAATATTAAAGTGTTAGTAATTGTCACGTCTTTCGGTTGCGTAACATGCTCCCGTAGAATGATTACAAATTTTTCAATCAAGAAAATATATAATTATCCTACAAACGATTCCATACATTTGTAATCTAAGTGCAAAAATTATATTTATATATATATATATATATATATATATATATAACAATCAAACAAATTACTAAATTCAAATCATTTAAACATTCCTAGGTTTTAACATACTATCATCTCCTTATTTTAAATATTAACATTTACACATTAATATTTCACATGATTAAAGTTTGTCACAAGCTATTACCAACATGATAATATGTTTAATTATTTAAAATACTGCCAACCATATTTTATTTACTGTCAGAGTATTTATTTATTAGTTGCACGATTGTTGCAAAATTTAAGTTTGATGAAAACCGCACCAATTACCAATAACTTTAATTCTTTGTCTAACTACTAACATTGCTAACGATCCTGCTCTTCGGTATATCTCATTTACCATTTTTCTTATATATATTGATTTTCCTCCTTCCTTATTCTTCCATGTCATGATGTGTCATGTTCATGCTTAATACATTATGTATATGACATGATTAATGAATAATTAATAACATATTATAATTAATAATGTAATGCTATTGTATTACTATACCATTGCCCCTTTGACCATTAAATGATCTGGAGCTTTCAATTAAACTAGCACAAACCTATGGTGTCCTTCCCTTTGTTTAATTCTTTTGTTGACACGTGAAGATTATCCACAGAATTACCTAATCATAATGCAATGTTTGTCTTAAATTATTAATTAATATTTCACATAAATCATTCATTACTCCACGTTTGTAAATCATATACCACTGTATTAACCAATCACATATCAGTGATAATCATTCATCTCATCACAACATTATTTATGAAATCATATAAATATTTACAATTGCATCAATTGGTTTATTTATCCAAATTAATTATCATATAAAATTTCAATTTTAATATATTTAATATCTACTTTAGAATAATATAATACTACTAAAAACTGTACTCATTTAACCATCATTATCATATTATATAACTTCTTCATAACATCAATTAGC
>CANYBF010356760.1:0-11426 GCA_948192965.1 Dalechampia spathulata
GAATTTATCAAATCATATACTCTTTAAATGACATTAAACCCTTAATTCATCTATTTTAGCTCATCTTAAGCTTGTTTTTCTTATTTTCATTATCATTAATCTTCTATTTTTATTAAATTATCACCTTAATCTCATTTTAAACTTCCCAAGTAGCAAATTATTCTTTGAATTCTTTGGCCAAAAATGAGAATCCATAACACACACACCCATATGATCACCCAATGCTTTATTTCATGTATCTTTACAATCCTAAGCCTTCTAATCACCAAATCAAAACCAAAATCCATCAAATAAAAGGAGTACCATTCGACCAGCAACTAAAAAGCCACCAAAATTCAAAAATCAAATGAAACTATAGCTATCTAATACTTACAAACTCACCTTTCAAACTATATAACTCAAATCTTCACTTAAAATGACCTTATTTGAACTTATGCTTCGAATTTGGTATGATTCTTCACCATATGACTTCCTCTTTGTATATCTATAACTCAAATCAACATGCATGCATTAAAACATGTTAGATATAACCATATAAAGAAGTTAAAAAGAAAAGAAATTTCAATTTTTCATCAAAACATATGGATCTTCATGATTTGTAAGTAAAACTTGAAGATCCATGAAAGAAGTGGTTCGGCCATTATTGAAACAAAGGAAAATAGAAAGTTTATTGACCTTACCTTGAAGTACTCACATAGAACTAGCTAAATCATGAAGAACCTGAACCAAAAAGGAGTTGAAAAATAAGCAAACTTCAACTCACAAAAGGAATAGCTTTGGTTTTTAAGCTTCAAGGAAAGATGCATTCTGTCACCATTTGAAAGGTAAAGAAATGGAACCATTTAAATAAAAAATTAAGTTAAACACATTTACCTTGAAGTATACTTGAGTTTAGAAGAAAACAAAAGCAAAAGAGTTCGGCCTTGAAGCTTCAAAAGAACATGCATGCACCTTCTCTTGAAAATAAGTAAAAATGGAAGTCTTTTGCCTTTAGTTTATGTTATTTGTTCAAAGTTTATAAGATTCATGAAATTATAGAATAAAGATGAAGTAGGAATGAGGATAGTTTCGACTGGTTTGACAAAAATGAAGAAGATTAGGTTAGGTATAAGTGGGAGGCTAAGAAAGAGATAAGATATTAAAGAAGATAAAAAGAAAATGAATGAATGGAAAGGAAAGAAGATAGGATTTCAGCCAAATGATATTTCAGATGTATTATTGAGTCAAATTAAAGTTAAATGAGAAAGAAATTCTGATGAAATGACGTTTATTTGGACAAATTTCCAATTTAGTCCCTATATTCTTCCAAAATCATAATTTAGCCCTTATACGTATATATACTTGTATTTTACTTAAATCCATCAATAAAATTCCTTAAATTTTGTATTATACACTTTAATAATACCTAAATACACCTTATTTTAATTATAAATACCTTCCATCAATTTCCTAAATCAATTAAATACAATTTTTACCTTCTCTCTTCATCCACTTACACTAAAATCCAAAACTACTTTTTCAAATACCTATACACTTTTCCAAATTCCAATCCCACTTCTATTTAATTATACTATTTAAAATATATTCTAACTTATTCTATTTCCATTCATATTTATCTATTTATTATCTTCCATAACATTAATTTTCTTATTTTCTCACTTATGACATCATCTTGGTCTTGTATGACATCATTATGATATCATAATGAAAGTACTAATTATACATTTCTAATATTTAAAATTTTATTATATATTATTACTAATACATTATTAATTCATAATTACTTATTTTCTAAGAAAAATCAAATTAATTTCACTCGTTTACATCATCATCACCTAATTATGACATCATAATTAATCCAAATTTCAATTTTGCTAACTTTTGTAAATATCTAATTTAAGTTAACACAAGCACTTTGAGCATAGTTAATCAATCAAATTAAATGTTTTTAACATAGAAATCATCGATTTAGTGTCATTCAGGGGTCGTTTCAATGGTTTTCGTCGAAATTCCAATCTTCAACTTTAAAGCTATATACTCTAATCTTATCATATACTCATCATCATAATCATAATCTTACATCATTTTCACACCAATAACATATAAAACATATCATTTCAAGAAATCTCATGAATGCAAAGTGTGTGCTCGTTTTAGAATGTAACATAAGATTGATAAGCAATAGATCCATAAAATTTCAAAATTAAATATTTTTAAAGCTGATTATACTATAAAGACTAAGAAAAGAAATATATAATTAAGTAAATCTTTTGAACGTATAATACTTTTGTCACCTAAAATTTTATAGCAATATAAAAGTAAAAACTTTAAATATATACATATAGGACTTATACAAATTAATATAAATTTCTTAACTAGAGAAGGACTAAATACTAGTATATTAGTAATTATTAGAGATGCTAGATTTGTAAACTTTCAAAATTCTTTATTAAGATCAATTGAAACTGGTCTTAGTGAAGACTCAACTTCTTTTAATGTACATTCTAATACAACATTATCACTAAATGATGTAAATATATTCAAAAGTGTAATATTAGAAATAAAAACTCATAATTATAAAATGTTAAAAGGATCAATTCTCGTAGCATTAATATATAAAATATATGATAAAGCTATGGTTTCTGCTTTTTCTATAAAATATAAGATACAACCTAAGATTGAAGAAACTAAAGTTTTACAAACAGATCTTAGTAAAGCTATTATAGTAATTCCTAGGACTATACAATGAAAAAATATTTCTTTACCCAAAGAGTGGATCCTCAAAGGAGATGTCCTTCCTCCAGATCCTAAGAAAATTATAAAACCAAATATTAACCTAAGTAAAATTGAGCAATAAGATGATAAAAATTAAAACTAAAATTTACTAGACATAGTATAAGCTCAAGTTATTCTGATACATCATTATTTAATTCAACTATAAATATAGGAAGAGCCTCACAATTACCATCAATACTTTGTGCCTTATATAATGAACCAAAATTAGTAATCAAACCTAAGTATTCTACTTCAGATATACCAGAGTCAAGTCATAGACTAAAAAATATATATTATAGTTCAACTATACCACATTCTTTATATAATAATTTAAATCTAATAGATCTTAATCCTAGAATAAATCAATATAATGAATAATTTCTCTCATCACCTAGTTCACCTACGGCCTCAACTATAATTAAAAATATAATAAACCAAGATCAGAAAGTAAATGCTATAACTACAGAATTTATAGTTAATGAAGAAGAATTTTATGATGACATAACAACCACAAAAACCTAGAAAAATTAGTAAAAATTAACAAAAAAAAGATCTTACTAGATTAAAAGAAGAATATATTATGTTTGTAAAAAGTAATCAAGTAAAAGTTAAATTTTTTAGTTGGTATAAAAAAATCTATATAAAAAATATAAATCCAATAACTATTATAAATAAAGAAATAAAGTAGAGTATAAATGATAAAATAATTCAAAGTGAGCATCCACGTAAAATAAATAATTCTTTTCATTATGGAGAACATGAGATAAAATTAGCACCATTCAAGATGATTAATGAAGATGACCCACAAAGAAAGATTTTAGAATAAAATAATTTCTATAATATCCATCTTTGTAGTATAAGTAAATAATTAACTAGGATAGAGAAATCTATTTTGAGTAGAGAAGTGTTAGTCCTAAAAGTGGTGGTTAAGAAGAGATAAATTGATAGATTTACAGAAAATAAAATAATTTTAGCAAACTATTTTAAAATCAGTAAACTAATTTAAAGTTTATCAAACTATTTTTGATAAATCAAAATACTGAATTCAAAAGCAAATCACAGTTGCGAAAATGAATTGACTATTTTTAGAAAACCCCCCTTTGAAAAACTGTAAATTAATTAAAGTGAAATCTTTTTTATAAAAGCCTTTTAAAATGAGATATTTGAAAATTAGGATGCTAAAAAACAAAAGAAGAAGAGAAGAAATAGTGAACATATGATATATAGTGATTCAGCTTAAATGTTTACATCCACTCTCTCAAAATCAATGTTTTAAGGGTTCACTATATCAAATCACTACAACAAATTTTCAAGCCTAACATGAAACCTTTACATCTAAGAGTTTTCAATAGGCTAACTCGTAACCTCTTTAAGTTTTAGCAAGTTAACTTGATAACCTCAACCAAGTGAACACAAGTCACTTCCCTAGAAGTCAATATAACAGACTTGACAATTCTCTCAAGATAACCAAATAGTTTAGAATAGAAATTCTCATAACCCTTACAATTTCTATTGATAAGTTTGAAAATAGATATTCAAAATAAAGCTCTAAGAAAACATTTTAGATGTATATTAATTTAATCCTTTTCTTATCCATTTTCTTATATTTTCTAACTTAAAAACTCATGTATTTATACTTAAAAAATATGATAATTATAATCCATAAATACATAAAGTATACATATTTAAGACAATCAAAAATAATTTGAAAATAACTTTCTGTCATGTTAAATCAGCAAGCTAGATTTACGTGATAGAAGGTTCATCACCAAAACTGATTTTTGAAAAACTTAATATTTTTAGAAAGTGGAAGTAATTTTTGAAAATCATTTTATTTAAGAAGAAATTTTATATTGAAAAAGATATTTGATTTAAGCTTTATAAGATATAATATTCTCAAAATTTTCTTAGATACCTTACTAAAATAATCTCCCAAAAATCTTCCTTAATGCATGTTGAAAAATTTTCATAAATGTAGATTAGATCTTCGATTTCCATGTCATTCTAGAAATGCTTCATTTTACGTATATATCAATATATTTGATTTTTAAAAAATCAAATATATTAAATCTACAAATAAATCATTTTGAAAATGAATAAAATTAGAAAATATCTTCAAAGAACAAGATAATTATCTTTTCATAATTTGAAAATAATCATAATAAAATTCTTTAGATAGGAAATAATTTCCAAAAGGTAACCATTAATAAAACTAATTAAATAAAAATTTAGTTAAATTAATTAATCATAAACTTAAAATCAATGGTTTATCAATTTTTTTTATCAATCATGAAAATCAAAATGTCAACCTAAAGTCAATAAGAATTAAAACTAAAAGAAAAGCCTATTGAAAAGAAATTAAAAAATCATATTTTCAACCTTATCAAGTCTCCATACCCATAAAAAAGAAGTAAAATAAGGTAAAGATTTTGATTTTATTAAAGCTATTAAGGAACAACTTAGAAATATAGAATCTACATTTGACTTTAAAATAATTAATATAGTATCACAAGAAAAAACTTCAGAATCAAATGAAAACTCTTCCCTTGAACCGAGGATTTAGAATTATTTAATGAAACATTAAGCTCACAAATAAATCATATAACTCATAACCAATAGATAGTTTTAACATTAGATCTTAGTATAACATATAGACTAAATATTTTATCATAATACAAGTACAATGCCACTTTGGTTTATGAATGAAATATAGACAACCTTTTTGAATACAACATACTTAGTTTACTACAACAAATGACTGTGACTGCTAATGCTTATAGGACTCAAACTAACATCTCTGATAGAATTATAGCAAGATTCATTGAACAATTAAAAGGTTGGTGCGATAATCATTTAACATAAAATCAACATTTAGAAATCTTAAATATGATAAAAACATATAAAGATGAAACCCCTATATTAGATGAAATAGCAACATAATTCAAGATGCAATATCTACATTAATTTTAACTATATCATACATTTTATAAGAGACCTAAATCATCTAAAAGATAGAAATATAGAATTATTAAGTAATCTTAGGTGTAAAAAATTAAGTGATTTTCAATATTATAAAATAATATTTTTAACTCATATCATGCTTAAGGAAGATTCAAACTAGGATTTTTGAAAAGAAAAGTTTTTAACCGAACTACTATTTTTTCAAGGAGAAAAAGTAAGAAATAGTATGAAATAGAAATTTGGTAACCCAATTTTGTATAATCTGTTAACTTACAATCAACATATTAGTATAGTATAAAAGGAAGACCTAAAGCTTTATCATGATATAAAACTCCAAAAGTCTTTAAAGTATGAAATTTATAAATATAATGATTATAACATAACTCAAAAATATAATGATTATAGGGGAAAATGTTCAAAATCCTATAAAAAAAATCATATAAAAAAATATATGAAAAATATTATAAGAAAAAATTCAACAAGGATAACTATTATGGTAAGGCTAAGAAATATAGATACAAAAAACCTAATAATAAAAAAATATTTCAAAAACAAAAATACAAATACAACATATAAGGATTTAGAATATTATAACTATGGTAGAAAGGGTCACACTTCTAGATTTTGTAAATTTAATAAAAAATTATAAGAACTAAGTTTAGAAGAATTTATTTTAAATAAGATATATGAATTATGTTTAGAATCTGAAAATGAAACTTTGTATGATAAAGAAGAAACTAATCAAATAAATGAAATTAATATTGATACATCACAATCTAGTAGTAAAATAATAAATGTTTTATCCAAACAACAAAAATCCTTATTAGAATTAGTAAAAAATATAGATGATCCAAAAATGAAAGAGAAATTTTAAATAAATTATTAGATGATTTTAATAGTAACAATAATAGTTCTAAAATAACTGAGAAGTTAAGGAATAGAACCACAAAATTATGACTTAACAATCATATTAAATAAGAATAAACAAGTCAAGACTAAACCTACAATAAATGATTTACAAAAAAAATAAAGGAAATTAAAATAGGAAAAAATTAAAAATTAAGCAATAAAAGGACTTAGAAATAATTCAAACCCTAAAAAATAAATAAGATAATATTATAATAGATAAATCTTTTGAAAATGATTCTCACCATAAAAAAAGATAAAATCTTTATAGCTATATTACATGAAATAACCTCTCGTAAATACTTGATATCAATAAAAATAAGATTTTCACAAGACTACATAAGTGATATTATTACATTATTTGATATTGGATTAGATTTAAATTATATAAAATCAAGTTTAGTGCCTAATAGATTCTATAATGAAACTAGGGAAAAACTAATTATAGCCAATAAAACTAAGTGACAAATCATGGGTAAAACTAAAGCTTCTATCATAAATAATAATTTAGAACTAAAAAATGTATTCATTTTGATAAAAAAATATGCATCACATGGTAATTTTAGAAGTAATATTTATGAGTCTAATTACACCTTGCACTATAAGAGATGATAATATAAGTTTCAAAATTAAAAATAAAATAATAGAATTTTCATTTATAGAAAAATCTAAAAGAAAAATCTTAATTTATTATGATCATGTATGATACATAAATTAAAAATAAATTCTATAATTAAAGTTAAGACAAAACATCTTTGTAATATAAAAAATAATTTAAATACATGAAAAATAAATAAACAACTTGAAATGGACTTAGTAAAAGTAAAA
Source organism: Dalechampia spathulata (assembly GCA_948192965.1). Classification (NCBI taxonomy): domain Eukaryota; kingdom Viridiplantae; phylum Streptophyta; class Magnoliopsida; order Malpighiales; family Euphorbiaceae; genus Dalechampia; species Dalechampia spathulata. The sequence goes on from CANYBF010356760.1 coordinate 7,471, forward strand.
GTAGAATAAATAAAAATCCAAATTGAGAAGAAATTATATTATACATCCTTAATGCATTTTGGGATAGAAAATAATATATGATTGATTTACCTTATGACGAATGATTTAATGAAAAAGATATAATAACCAAGGTGAGACTTATGCAAATGTCTTCAAATATTATTGAATTTTGTAAAAGCAAATAATTGACTTAAAAACTAAGAATTTGATTGAAAAATCTCGAAGTCCTTAGTCTTGTGTTACATTCTACAATAAAGCCTTAGAAATAAAAAAAAAAAGGAGCACCTAGATTAGTAATAAATTATAAACTATTAAATAAAGTTTTAAAATGGATTAGATATCTAATACCAAATAAAAAATAGACTATATAATGCAAGCACATTTTCTAAATTTTATATGAAATTTGGTTTTTAACAAATATAAATTCACCCTAAAAACAGGTATAAAACTGATTTTACTAGTCCTTTTGGATAGTATTAATGGAATGTCATACCATTTGAATTAGAAATGCACCATCATAATTTCAATGTATAATAAAGGATATTTTCAACTCTTATATAAAATTTTATGTTGTCTATATTGATAATGTATTAATTTTTAGTAAAAATATAGAAGAACACATTAAGCATCTACAAATATTTTTTATAATTGATAAAAAGAATGGATTATTTTTAGGTAAAACTAAAATGTCCTAATCTCATACTAGAATTAGATTATTGGGTCATAATATAAATCAAAGTGTAATAGAACCTATAGAAAGAAATTTATCTTTTGGTGAGAAATTCCTTGATGAAATTACAAATAAAGCTTAATTACAGAGATTTTTAGAATGGCTAAACTATGTTATAGACTTTTATCCAAACTTAAATCAATTAATAATACCCCTATATAATTGATTGAGAAAAAATCCAGAACCCTTGATTAATAGTATTATTCAACAAATAAAAACTTTAGTAAAAACTATTCCTTGTTTACATATTCCAGACCCCATAGCATAAAAAATCATCAAAATTGATATGTCAGATATAGGATATAGAAGTATTTTAAAACATATAAAAAAGGGTAAAGAATGTATTATTCAATTTACTTCAAAACATTAGAACTCTACCTAAATAAATTATTCTACTATTAAAAAAGAAATATTAAGCATTGTCTTATGTATTTCTAAATTTCAATCTGATTTATTAAATTAAACTTTTTATTACATATTGATTGTAAATTTACAAAAGAAGTTTTATAAAAAGATGTGAAAAATCTCAAATCAAAATAAATTTTTACATGATGATAGACTATATTAAGTATTTTTGATTTCAATATTGAATATATTAAAGGAGAAAATAATAGTATTCTTGATTTTCTAACACGAGAATTTCTTCATAACAAAAATGGAGAATAGAAAGAAGAAAGCCAGTAAAGCCAAAGAAAACCTAAAATGTGATTCTAGTAAAACTAATTCTAGTACTAGTTCTAGTAACACCAGTTCACCATTTAAAACCCTTTTTGACCACTTAGAAGGTATTATAAAACCTAATTCTAAATAGTAAAAAATTAGATAGCTTAGTTTGCCCATTCTCCAGAGATACTTTAAGTTATAAAAGATATAAATGCTAAAGATAAGACTTTGTGGCCTATAGGTAAAACCCTCATATTATTTGTAAAACCAGAGATAGGAGAATGTTATTCTTCAAAAACTTTATCAAAAATTGATTTAAAGCCTTTGGTAAAAATAAATCAACCGATTCAATTTATATCTTCAAATTTTCCAACAAAATCTCAATGATTTCATAAAGCTATTTCAAATATAGAACTTATAATTGAGAATGGATTATTCAATAGTCCATAGGATATTATAAAAACCATATACCTTAAAAACTAGCATTTTAAACCAACTGATCTGTCAAAACCTCAGGAATATTATTTTGCTATTCTTGAGGAAACTGGTTTTGTTAAAATAAAGCATAATTTTGATTCTAAAGATGAAAATATTGTTTTATATTCCTCAATACAAATAAAAAAGATTATCCACCCTTCACCCGGAGAAAATCTTTGTATGAACCTATAAGATTCGTAACTACTTTTTTTTCATGTAAGACCACTACAACTTCCTATAGCTATTAGGATTACATTGATACCTAGTCAAAAGTCCTTTTTATCAAAAATCCTTTGTATACTCATTCATGATTCATTTAATTTGATACTAATATTAAACCTCATAACATTCCTATATGGCTTATAGACTGGTGGTATTATTTTGAAAGTCATGATAACATTCTATCTCTAGGTATGCTAGTAGCATACCGATATTTCAAAGCTAATTTCCAACCCTTTGTATATGAAAAAAGATATCCCCCATTACTCCTTTTTTTGTATTGCTTTCTTTATTCCTTAGATTTATTAGTGGTATTTTGATATCTCTTATCAATCAAGCACCAATCTACCCCTGATTTTGAGAAAACATAAAATAAAATAGTGGAACGTATTCAGATAATCACATTTGATTATATTGTAAGAAATTGGTTCACTACTAGAAATAAAGCCTCAATACTAATGATCAATAACACTTTTAAAGCTCAAAAGGTCCATTGTCAAGCCCTCTTAGCAATCACTTAATTTGCTGAAGATTATTACATTACATGTCAACAAGTAGGGGCAGATCTAGAAAGTAATATTAGAGGGAGTAAACTTAGATATAAAATTATCAACTAGTTAAAGTAATTATAAAGTAAGAAAAAATAATGATTCATATATAATAATCATCAAAATATTAAAATAATTACAATTTAAACATACATGTAAAGTTTTCAAAACCTTATATTAAGGCTTCTTGAATTTGATAAAGTACCTTTAAACAATAATATAAAGTCATCACAGAATGTTCCATCCAAATTTAACAACAAACTAAAAAAGCAAATAATAAATAGAATCAAAATATGTAATGCTAACCTTTTAAAATTATTCTTTACAAATTTTCATGTTTTGACAATATTATATGACTTTTTCATTACCCACACTATTAAATATATCCCTTTCAATGTAAATGATTAAGCAATCATTCAGCCAACAATCATTCATTTTATTCCATAGTCGATTTTTCATTATTTTCATTATAGAAAAAACTCTTTCCACAGAAGTTGTAACAATTAAAAAAATTAAAGCTAGTTTTACAAGCAAGTACATAAGAGAATATACACAATCTTTTTTTATCTCGACCAACTTCTTAGCAAGATCATAAACTCCTTTTAATTATGAAAATTGATCATTTGATCTCATATCAATTATATAGGTTTCCATTTGGCTATCAAGAATACCAAGTTTCACTTTTGAGAAATTAGAGGGATAAAATTCAGTGAAGTTGATGAACTTTTGCTTATTGAAATCAATAAAAGAATCACTCAGATTTAGGCATGATACATAAAGAAGTAATTCAGTGCTAACCTTAGGGAAGCGATTGTTAAGCTCTTGAAGTTGCATATCAATGATGGTATAAAACAATTCAACTTGATAATGATGTAAATGTTAGTATATGCTTTAGAGTATCATGTAAATTATGTAATGTTTATTTATTTTAATAAAATGCATTATTCATTATTTAGTGTTATATTTCATTATATGTGTATTTCTTGGAGCATTAACTAAATAATGAATTCCATGACATTTGAACAGTGTAAAAGGAATTCATAAAGTATGTTTATGAAATGATATTATTTTATATGAAAATGTTCAATATATAAATCATTCTTGATCATAGTATTGATAAGAATGGATATTATTAATGTGGATAGATAAGTGTCACATCCGCAGTTATAGCATTCTTACGTGGTTGCATTTTATGTATGACGTAGAATGATTGAATGAATGATGCATGAAATACATGAATGCATGATGATAGTACGGATACTTAAAAGTGCAGTATAGAGGTGAAAAGCAATGTTTATGCATGGTATAAATGTTATATG
>CANYBF010356808.1:0-12252 GCA_948192965.1 Dalechampia spathulata
TATATATATATATATATATAAGGTTTTCAAATAGTAATGATAATAATAATAAGAGTGCACGAATTTTGTACCTTTCAACCCTTTATTTACTAATTAATCATATTTTATCATTAATTTTTACTAAGCACATACCTGTCTCCCTTTCTTTTTTCTTGCCCTCTTCTACTTGCTAGCTAGAACTGTAATCTTTTAATCCTAGATACCAATCAGATGCTCATTGTTAATGTGTGTATCATGGAATGGTCTAGTTACTTTGGTGTAAGGTGCTTTCATGTGTGTTGTAAGTTTCTTGATATGCATTCTCTACTTAAAATATAGCCTAAATCTTCTATTACTTTATGTGTTTATATACATTCTTTTTCTTTAAAAGGTCCATATCTGATTTTCCATGAATTTATAAACCATAAATTCAACTCCATAAGTATCAACGCTTCATTAAGTGTAAAGCTGTTATACTCAAATGCTATCATGCTTGATGATTTTAATCACTCTCCACCTCCCTGGTATAATTTAAGTATTATCTTTAACAATGAGGGACAAAATCAATTAATATACTAAGGGGGAGCTTATGTCAACATACATAGTTAGCATATCTTTTAAGTCAAATTCTTGAAACTATAACAATGTTTTGGTCCAACTTTATATCTCCACCACATCTCCATTGGACCCCTGGTTTTCATGTCATTTAATTCTTATCTTGAAGATAAGTTATAATGCTTATTACCAAATACTACATAATGCACTAAAATGATATCAGATTTTAGTGTATTCTAACCAAATTGGTAAGCTTATACACCATTTCCTTTTATTCATAACATATGGTATCCATAATTCATATGTAAGGTATTCAATATAAATGTACATTTTCAATCCATATTAACATGTTTGACTTAATAATAATCAAGCCTTCTTATGAGTCTACGTTTATGTGTAATGAAAACAAGAAAAGCAACCCAATAAAGTGTTTTATTCATGTCTCACTAATTGCCTTGAAACAACTATGGGTTTAATATTAACTAGGATTAAAATTTACTCATATAAAGACTATAAATACAACATAAAAGTATTTGGCAATTTATGACAGGTTATTACTATCATCTGTCTCATCTTATAATTCAAGTAAGTGATACAGTAGAGTCATACAAGTTAAAATTTATTTGATAAGCTCCTTAATTAAATGCAAATTACCCATTTCAAGTTATAAATCTCCTTACATATATTACCAACATCAAATGGTAGGTAACTCTTCATTAATTGAGCATTTTGCTCCATTTTCAATTCCTTCAGAAATTAAGTTTATGAGTTTATAACTATACGCATAGGCAGTCCTAAAGTATAATTTAAATCAAGTTTCTTGACATGCATTCTCATTTGCATATGTAGCTAACAATACATGTATACGATTGTTAGTTTGAGGTTCTAGATAGCCCTCCATTACCAGGATTCCAATTATTCATTGTAGCATAATATTCTATAAATATGCACATACATATATATAGGTTATATGCATTTAAGCATGCTAAATTTTAAGCTTACTTACCTCATGTAGTAACAACTTAAAGTCAAAGTTTATCTATTCATACCATAACTCATTCCATCAACATTTAGAAAATAAGACATGTGTTAGTCAACGTTCCTCCTCTCCCTTGCATTATTAGCATTTTGCATAAATTAATCAAAGCATATGGTCCAATAACCTTATAGTTTAATGTTTGCATTAAATTCCTCATCATTCCAATTCTCTATTTCCATACTAAAGTGTGGTTCATTCCTAACAATTTTATGTGTATTCAGTTATCAAATCCAAAACTCAATCATATAGTTTCACTTGTAAGTCAAAGTGCACTAATTGCCATTTATTCTATTCTTATTTTGTTCCTTTATTTACACATATTCCAACAGCCTCTCCTTCCTTTATTATTAGTATACTTCTACTCATGTCATGTAGTTTGTCATGTATAAATTGCATGCATTTCAATCTTCTTTTAGGATAATTGGTATTAAATTTATAATACATTAATTTATACATATAGCAATCCCATGATCCAATCTATTTATGCATTAAGAATATACTCATTATTTCTATTTACCTTACTATACCATTATTCTTTCATAAATGTTTTTATCATGTTATATTGGTTAAAACACAAAGTGAATTCTATAATAAGATTAGTCTTGCTTGTGTATTCCTGCAATCCCTTCTAATTAATCCATGTTTGCCTATATATTTCTAGTTATTTGCTAACTTTCCCCTTCAAAATACTCATATACTAATATACATATCATTAAGCTCTCCATAATTCATGGCAATTAATATGATAAAGACTTTGGAAATCAATATAGACAACCATTCAACTAAAACACTGGCTTAACATTTATATATTTCTATAAATAATGCGGTAATTAATATTTTCCTAGGCCATATTCTAAATTCACCAACAGTTATATTCCTAACTTAAGTATTCACACAATACAAGCATAAGAAAGTCTTAGACTTACTTGTTAAAAATGAATTAAGAACAAAGCCCTCAGCTATAGCTAAACTTCACCTAATTAAGCTTAAGTGAACAACCTCCTCTCCTTATTGCTCGCTAAGCACGCTGGTTTATGAGCAATTAAACTTAATTTTCATTTTTCTGTCATCTTCTTATCTTTCTCAAAGAATTATACATCCAATCTCATGTCCACCACTTTATTATTTTCTAGCAAAATAATTTCCATAATAAGCGATGAACTCTTATTTTATTTTGTTGTTATGGCTTAATTTTAAGCTTATCCTTTTTTCCACCCTTCTTTTTATTTCTAAGTTAGCCTAAAATACCTTAACCAGCCTATTATCTAATTTATACTTCTAAACTTGTTCATTAAGTCATTCTTATTCTATTTATTTCAATATAACTACCTTAAGAAGTATACTATGTATCCTCCTTCTGTTAATATTTATTACTACTTAATTTTCCAATTCCTCTTACATGACTACCTCAATTAATCTTAAGCACCTAATTAATTAATCAAAGCATCGCTTAATAAACATAATAAATCTTATCATATAATATTACCATAACATGCATTTTATTAACTTATCTTAATGACATATATATCTAGATAATTACTATACATTTTTAAATTATATTCTTTATTATTATTTGTCATTAAGGTATTTATGTAAATAAAATTAATAATTTTATTTTTGTCTCTCATTCACTCCTAATAAAATGATAGCGTTACGTACTACCAACATATATATGTATATATTTACTTTCACTTATGATAATAACTTAATCTCATATCATTGCCTTTATAATTTTACCATTAATTCAGCTAATCTCTCATTTAATCCTTTAATTTACCTCTTTAGAATATGCACAAATTATTTCATGCATATCAATGATATATATTTATAGATATTCATGCAAGAATGATGGATGTGATAATATGAGTAAGATATGTATTCATTAATATAGATCATTATCCATATGAAATCTTACTGGCAAGACCATATCTAATGAATTAGTACCATATTATCCATTCATATGTTAATCTTAGACATCTTATGTCATAGTGTATGAGAATGCACCCTTTAAAGAAGTATAACATGCACTAATCTACCCACATTAATAATATTCATTCTTATTAATACTATGATTAGGGATAATTTAGATATTGAATATTTGCATATAAAATATTCTTATTTATAAACATACTTTATGAATTTCTTTTACACTATTTCAATATCATGAAATTTATTATTTAGTTTAATACTCCAAGTAAAACACATATAATGAAATATAACACTAAATAACAAATAATGTCTTTTATTAAATTAAATAAATAAACATCACATAATTTACATGATGCTTTAGAGTATATATTAATAGTATGGATATACTATATATTGGTAAGAGCATACCATCACTTGTTATAGCCAGGAAGTCACTTTTAAGTTTTAAGGCAGAAGATTTCATACAACCGTACCACTTGACTTGTATGGTTGTACTGATGCTATTATCAAATTTATGTATCTTGGATGTCTTATAGTTTAGGCACTCATACAACCATACCATTTGTTTGTATGACTATACATAATTAATTTAAAAAATTTTCATCTTATCTTAAAAGGATTTTAGTAATTGTGAATGCATTTAATGCTTAGAGTAACAAATTCATGTAGTAAGAGAAGCATATTTATTATTGAAAATCACTTCTATCAAGTAACTTAATTCTTTAAATTATTAAGCTCTCTCTCTCTCTCTCTCTCTCTCTATTGAATATTAAAATGCTTTCTTACTTACCTTTGAACTTATAATTTACTTTGGGTTGGTGAGAGCATTTACTTAGGATTAATTGTTGTATTTAAAAGGACCTATTGTAAGTTTATCTCAATTTTAACAATTTGAATATGAACCTTGAAAATACTAGAATTTTGATTCTTGATTAAAGAATCAATTTGTGTAATCTTGCAAAGATTAATGAAAACCTAGGTTGTGTGCTTAGGTAAGTGGACAAGGCAAGATTATGTTGAACTACTCTAAATTAATGTTGCTTATTTTGGGACTTTAATTAGTATCAAAGCTTGTGCTCTTCATTTTATCAAGAACTCACCTTCTTTGAGCTAAAGATCATGGTAACATAAACCCTAGAAAGTCAATCCTACACAAGACCTCATTTCTTTGATAGAATCAATTATCCATATTAGAAACATGGGATGGAAGTTTTCCTAGAGAGTGATGGTATTGATTAATAGGATTTAATCAATAATGATTACATTCCTCCAACTATTACTATTAAAGGAGTTACACCTTTGAAAGCTATAAGTGCTTGGACAAGAGAAGAATCCAAAGTAAATGCTAAAAATAAGAAAATAAGAAAAATATGAACATACTCTATTATGCTATAAGTAGAGAAGAATATGGTAGAGTATCTCATTATATGATAGCTAAAAAAATGTGGAATGCACTCAAGACACATCATGTGGGAACTAATCAAGTTAGAATGAAGAAAGTGTAATTATTAACTCATCAATATAAATTGTTCACTATGAATATAAATGAAAGCATCTAAATGTATAATTGACTTATAGTAATCAGCAATGGCCTCATGAAGCTTGGAAAAGTCTATCCCAAGAAGGATATCAACAATAAGATTTTAAGAATACTGTTAAAGAAAGATTAGGAAACTAGAGTAACTTCCAATGAAGAATCCAATGATTTATCCACTTTATCAATGATGTACTTCTAAGAAAGCTTCTTACTTATGAGATCACTCTCAAGAAAGGAGTAAAAGAGGATAAAAGGAGGGGAATTGCCTTGAAAGCCACTAAGGAAGATAAAGAACATGAATCCTCAAATAAAGATTACCTAGATGATCAGGTTGCTTTATTTACCAAGAAAATAAAGAATCTTATCTTCAGGAAGAGAAGAGTTGAAAAGGACTCCAAGAAGCCATTCAAAGTAATTAAAGATCAAAGAAAGAAGGAGATCTTCAAGAAAATTCCAATTATTTATTTCGAGTACAACAAGTCCAATCACATGAGAAATGAATGCCCAAGGCTTAAGAAGTCATCTAAACCTTTCAAGAAGAAGGCTTTATAAGCAACTTGGGATAATAGTGACATACATGAGGAAGAATATGAAAGTGAAGAGGCTATAAATCTTTACTTCATGGCTCTAAAGGATGAACTTGATGATGATGAGGTAAGCCTTTCCTCTCAAATTTATTATAATGATGAACTTGATGATAAAGAAGATGCCTTCGAAATACTTTTGAATAAGTATGGGTAATTAGTTATTAAAAATAAGATTTTTAAAAGTAAATATTCAAGTATTTCAAAAGAAAATAAAGACTTGCAAAATATAGTAAAGGAACTTACTTCTTTTAAAACTCAATTTGAAGATATGAGTAAGAAAATTTTATCTTTAGAAAAGCAAAATGAGATTTTAAATGATTAAAATAAGTCTTTAAAAATTCAAAAAGAAGACTTACTAAAAGAAAGAAATTTTTTGAAAGAAAATCTTTCTAATTTTGAAGTAGGTGGTACTGAAATTGATTCTTTTCTTAGAAGTCAAAAGCTTAAGAGTGATAGGGAGGGCATTGGTTTCAATCAAAAATCTCCTTCATTATCTAAAGGACCTAAATTTTTCAAAGCATCTTCATAATCCTTTAGAGAAAGTGAAAGAAAATGAGAAAATAAAGGACTTTAAACCAATCATTTCATTAAACCTAAAAAGAAGCATAAGAAGTTACATAAGTGTACTTGCTCATGTGTAGGAAGTTCATTCCATGTATCATAAAATAAAAGGAAAAATAATAATAATTATCATATTTCTAGATTTAAACATGTAACTTACATTATGGAAAGAAAGGACACATAAATAATAAGTGGTTCATTAAATTAAGTCATTAAGGTTATATTTAAAATGACACCTTTATTACTAACTCTTGAGGACCTAAATATATTTGGATACCTAAAGTTAAATAATTATATTTCCTTTATAAGTATGCTTGAAATATAGAGTGAGCTTTAATAAGTGGTATCTAGATAGTGGATGTTCAAGACACATGACCAATAATGCAAACTTGCCTACTCAAATGAAAAAGATGGTGAAAATGTCACTTTTGACGATAATGCCAAAGGTAAGTGTTGACCCTCACTTTTCACCATCGTATAATTTTGGATCTTTGTTGATTCAGCTAGGATTTAGTCCCCGGTATCGATCCGATTATGCACATAAACCTTTATGTGTGCTGGTGCGTAGAACATCTCAGAACTAGTGGGGCCCACCATGGCGCCTGGCGGAACCCGCCGCATATTCTGAGTATTCTGTGCATGCAGAACACCCTTCCCTATTGCCTACATAAGGCAAATCACTCGAAATGCAAAATATTGCATTTTTGGCCCTAGGTACTATTCACCATGAATAGTGCATATGGTATGTTACTTATTATGCCATGTCATAACATATGCCATATCATGCATTACTTCACATATCATGCATATGATATACTATTCATCCCACATACGTATTGCATACGCTATACGCCTAACGCTAAAATAAATCAAAAATGTTAACGCATAACATGATACGCTATTTGCCATAATATGTGCTTACATATTAGGTTACCATATCATGCATGTGATATGTCATATATGCTCACATGTCATGCATATGCCATGTTGCTTTTATTGCTATATCACATGTCATGCATATGCCATGTCATCCAAATGCCATATATATGTCATTTTACGTGCAACCTTGCAATGCCAATTCACATGACGTGCTATGTGCTTACATTTAACGCTCGCATGCTTGCCTGCTTAGGATAATTAATCCCAACTATAATGGTAAAATTGATTTTGAAAACTCATAGAATAGATCTCCACCACCCGAACCCAATCTCTGAAGAGTTTAACTAGCACTCATGATATGGGTCGGTTGGACCAATCCGAAACCATCTGGTGGCCACTCCCTTGTGACTCTTTCGAGTCCGTATCATTCCCTAAGGGAACCCCTTAGGAAGACTGCACTTTTGCTCCAAGTGCGGTCCCCGGTCTGTGACTTTCGCAAGCCTCGCTCTGGGCCCCGGCAGAAACCGGCGCTCACAGTGGCGACTCCACTGGGGACATCACGACGAAAGAGTGGTAGCATCTAAGAGTTTCCATATCAATTTTCCCATCATAGTTGGATTAATTGTATACATCACAACACCAGTCCGTGTCCGCACATACCACCCTTGTCCCGTGTCAAACCGGTGATTGTGAGTGGGGGAGTACCTTGGACTCCATTCGACTCCTTGGGAAAGCACATTTGCCTTCACCACTCGCTACACTGTACTGATAACCATCGATGATTCCTGACGGATAGATGCGAGGTATAGTGCTATATCGATGATTCCATTCGGTTGGATAGGTTGTGGACAATGTAGCGGGGGACCTTAGCCTGTTCTCAAAACCGGACTAAACCTCATGTAGTAAGCCTAGCAACATTCCCAACTAGGACCCTTATTGCATGCTATGTGGATATTTGCCTTATCATGTGAGTGGATTTGCATAGACCCGGCCTATTTTCTTCCCACGTATTACTCTGCTAAGAGTTAGGATCCTTTCATGATTATGTATGGCTGACCAACCTCACGCTTATTCCACCGGCGTACTCTTATCATAACAATATGATCATGTTCGTATTGCTCTACTAAGAGTCGAAATCCTTTCATGATTCCGTATAATTGCCCAACCTTACGCTTATTCCATGAGCGTACTCTTATCATAATAATATGATCATGTCCGTATTGCTCTGCTAAGAGTTGGAATCGTTTTACGATTCCATATGGTTACACAACCTCATGCCAATTCCATCGGCATTCACTTATCATTGCAATATGATTAGGCCGAAATACTGTCGGGTTTTCACTGTAATCCCTCATATGATCGGACAACGGTCAAACCATTCGCTTGCCTTATTTGAGAGAATCGCACCTCGAGTTCCCAGTGTAACTCCGGGTTAGTACCCCTACCTAGGACAGGAGAACTTGAATTTACCAATTCTCACGGAGGTATAAGGTTGGAAGGGAGTGCTGTTGCATGCTACGTGTTCGCTAACCCTTTTGTGTTTTTTGCTAACCACGCATACACGCATACTCATGTAATTTGCTAACAAATTCCACTATTGCAGCCATAATGCTGGATGTTTCTAGCATAGGACACGCATACATCCTACATGATGCATTGCATGCATACACGCATATGCATACTAACTCACTTTGTTATAGCCATGACATCGCATATTCCCTAGAATAGGTCACGTATACATCCTACGTATCGTATCATGTGTATCATACGTAACCACATGTGCATAGTCATGCATTCATGCTAACCTTTTTCTATCATGTACAGAATCATATCAGACTCTCAGAATGCCAGAAATGTCGCTTCCTCATCTGGCCCTCCTACCTCAACACTAGATGAGGCTATAATTGCTGCAGTTCAGAAGCTCATCGACCAATCTGTGGCCAAGCTTCTGAATGATGATTTCAAGACTCTCCTGCAACAACAGATCCGGGAGGCTCTCAGTCCTGCTGAATTCATCACCCCACCAGCTCTGATCAAGGAAAAGGGGAAGAGTGTCAACCTGTATGACATTAAGATCAATGATGACGTCTCGCTCCATATGCATGATGTTCGGAAGACTGAGACTACTGTCATGGAATAGAAGATAGAACAGTTGTAAACCATCATAAAGACTAAGGGCATGGGGACTGACCTGGACTTTGATGAGTTCTCTGTCCGTGCCATCAAGGGGCTACCTGCTAAGTTCAAGCTCCCTGATGTTCCCAAGTACAATAGAGTTGGGGACCCGAAGAACCATCTGAAGACCTACACCATGCTGATGAGTACTACTGACTTGTCAGACGATCAGATTGTTTGGCTCTTCTTCATTTCACAGTCTGAACAAGGTGACCACGGCCGAGTGGAAGCCTCTTTGTACTGCTTTTTATAAACAGTACGGGTTCAAGGCCCGATTTGATGTAACCCTAATGGACTTGGAAATGGTTAAGCAAAAAGCCAATGAGTCTTTTATGGATTACTTCAGTCGTTGGATGGACAAAGCTGCATTAGTCTGACAGAAGCCTTTTGAATCTGACATGATCAACAAGCTTATCATGGGGTCGCTGCCACTCTACCAGGATAGGCTGAAATACCAGACGTTCCACACCTTTGAGGATAGCGCATCGAGCCGTTCGAGGGTAAGAAAAAGGAGCTTTCCTTACCAAAACCCAAAACTGCAACCTATACACCATCGTAACCAAAACCTCATTACACCAACGCCCTGCAAATACCAAAAATCCACGCTGTGCAAACACCAAACCCCATACTCCGGAACACTACGCCATCCTAGAAATTCTCAGATCTTGGAATGCCACTTTCCAAGGTTTTCAGCCACCTCCTTAAAGCTAAACTCATCAAACCCCTTGAACCAAACTTCAAAACACCACCTCCAGCCACAGTAGACACCAAAACCTACTACCACTATCACCAGCACCATGGCCATAACACCGATGACTGTCGCTCCCTCAGACTTGTCATTCAGAACCTCATCGATTCTGGTGAGATTGAAGACCCTGAGAAATCCAAACCATCTACTAAGATGAACCCACTACCAAACTACCATAAGGCTAATCGCACCTACATGATCCACTCAAGATAGCCTGAATCCTTGATCTTAAGCTCCTTTTCTCCTCTCAGCAATAAGGGAAAAGTTCTGTTACCCCCCATTACCTTTCACCCCGGTGGTGGATTTGACATTGGTGCCATCGACATATGGTACGATAGCTCTGAGGATGAGTTTGCAACTACTCAGGGTTCCACTAAGTCTAAATCATCATAGGATCAGGTTTCTGATAAAGGTAAGTCGACCGAGATTCCCAAGGTAGCCAAGCAAGCACCAAAGCCCTCTAAGCAGCATAAAGGGTTAGGTGCCAACAAGATATCCTCTCGGGTTTGCAACATGACCTGTAGTGGAAAGGTATTCACTCCTCCCGACCTCGGGAAGAAGCCAGAAGCTCCCAAGAAGCCAACCGAGGCTAGGCCCACTAGAGATCAGGCTGGTCCAAGCAATGTTCCAGCTCCATTGCCAGCTAACTAGATTGGTCAGCCTAATAATATTGTGGTCAAACAGCTGAAGAAGACCCAAGCAAACATCAGGATCTGGGACTTGGTGCTATCCTCCCGACAACATCAATGGGCCATCGTCAAAGCACTCTCAAGCATGAGGATTTCTCCCTCTGCTTTCACTTTCAGCATGAAGAGCCAGCTGGTCAACTGGGAGTTACTGTCCAGCATGATCACATTCTCCAATGCAGATCTACTGACCGAAGGGATCCGTCACAATAGAGCATTATTCATCAGGGTGAATATCATGAACTTCACCACCCCCTATGTCATGGTGGATGATGGTTCTAGCATCAACGTCTGCCCACTCAAAGTGTTGCCCAAGCTCGGGATTCAGCTTTCAGACCTCAAGCCCTACAAGACCATTATCAGGGCCTACGACGAGTCCAAACGGGAGGTTACTGGTACCTTCACAGCTACTGTCACTGCAGGCTGGTCAAATCAGTGGTAGAATTCATAGTTCTGGACATTCCAGTGTCATTCGCACTGCTCTTGGGCCGACCATGGTTCCATCCACTAGGAGGTGTGCCATCCACCCTACACCAAAAAATCAAGTTCCCACACAGCGAGGGTGTGGTTACTATTGCTGCTGACGATGAAGTTGCTTTAGCCTACATCAGAGAAGATGTTCCTCTCATGAATGGTTTCCAAATTGCTGCTATCGGAGAACCTGAATCCTACTCATACCAACCGAGTCCCGCTGTGGAGAGGATAATGCAACTGATGGAATATGTACCTGGCATGGGTTTGGGCCTGTATCAGCAAGGCCGGTTGAATTTGACATTCCTACAGCTATATGGGAAGAGAGGTACTACATTGGGTTTGATCCTTACACTTTAGACAAGCCAGAGCAATGCAAGATGGTCCTCTTCATTCAAGGAGCAACTCAGCATGATCATGCTCCCGAGTTGCCTAACTCGGAGGATTTCTATGAGAAGCAGTTCGCCATCTTTGATGATGTTTATGACCTATCAGCCTTGACAGCACCTGGGAAGACTACTACTGCCATCACCATCAACCTTGATGATGCTTTTCAGATCTTTGGTGATGTCGCTGATCTCACTACTGGCCGCTTGGAGCCGGAGCCTACTACAGTCATTGCACTGGGATCCAAGCTGCAGAACTTGGACATTGAAGACCTAATGCTGCCAAAGGTCTATGAGGATATCGTCACGCTGGTGGAGAGCACCTTTGAAGAGCTTGTATATGAGGACGCTAATGTTCCTATTTCTGTGCTTTTTAATGATGATGTAATCCCATCTAAATATGAAGCAATAAAGAGCAACTTTGCTTATATTTGCGATGTGTATTCTGATGGCATTGTGCATGAGCATGAACATTACATGAGCATTTTTGACATTAACGCATCTTGCATCGAAAATGTTAACATTAACACAGATGACAAGCCATGTCTCCTCCAGATTGCATTAGACTTAACCTCTGAGAAGAGAACAGAAATAATCAGCACATTGAAAAAGTACATAAAAGCCTTTGCTCTAGGCTATGAAGACATGCCGGGTGTCGACAGATCCATTGTAAAACACAAAATTCCTACCAAGCCAGGGTTCAAGCCAGTCAAACAGAAG
>CANYBF010356821.1:0-10267 GCA_948192965.1 Dalechampia spathulata
AGTTAAATTATTATTGATAATAAAGGAAAATAGAGGCATATATATATATATATATACATATATTTGCATACTAAATTCTTTTAGGATAAAGAATTTTATACATATAAAATTTTATCTTCTAAAATATAAATAATTATATTGGTATCAAATTGATAATCTATAATCAGCTACAAATCTCATCTTTGAAAGGTAAATATCTAATTGGTTTATTTTAGTTGGCCAGCAATCATGACAGTGCCTTAAGAATACAGTTTATTTTTAAAGATATTATTTCGAGTTTTTGTTAATGGTAGAGAGGTAAATATGCGGTAATTGCATAGGGGTGATAAAGTGTTACATGACCAACACAATTTATAAAAGTTTTGTATGATATTCAATACTTGGTGCTATATGAATTTGGCACCAAAACATAAATTGTGGTGTAAAATTTTATTAACAGTTAGAAAAGATATCTAAAATATAGATTTTATTTTATTAAAAATGGAATTATTCAAGCATAAAAATATCATTATAATGAACAAAAAAATAAAGAATTTTATTTGGAGAATATATCACTAATTTTAAGATTTTATTTTATTTTATTTTCCTATTTTCGCTGGTGATATTAATGTTGTTTCTTTTCCCCCCGCAAATGGAAGGAGTTGAACATAACTTAATAACATACACGGAGTACCCAGCTGCAGGGGCGAAGGCAAAATACAATCTAGTATATTGGTCCCAGACGAGAGAATTTAATAAAGGAAATGCCATACCCAATACTACAGTTGTGTTCTTTTTAATAGCTGATCTTCTTCCCAACAAAACAATGAGGCTGAATTTCGCTAAATCATCCAGCAAATCCAGTTTTTTGCCATCTAGAATTGCAGACTCCATTCCCTTTTCAGATGATGAATTTCTGGACATTCTGAAGCGCTTTTCCGTAAAGCCAGGATCGAAAGAAGCTCAAATTATCAAACAGACGATTCAAGACTGTAACTCACCAAGCATGGAAGGGGAAGACAAGCACTGTGCCACATCTTTGGAGTCATTAGTAGATCTAACCATTTCTAAGTACGGGAAAAATGTTACGGCACTTTAAGATGAGGTGGATGAAGAACACAAAGAACAGGACTTCGTTTTAAAAGGTATAAAAAGAAGTATTGGGGAATGATCAAATATTTTGTTATAAGGAGAGATATCCTTATGCTGTGTTCTACTGTCACAATTTGGTCCCTACCAAGGTTTATATGGTTCCGTTGATAGGTGAAGATGGCTCTAAAGCAAAAGCGGTCATCGTGTGTCACTTGAACACTTCGGCTTGGGACCCAAAACATTTGTCATTTCAAGTTCTTAATGTTAAGCCTGGAGGACCTCCGATTTTTCACATTCATAATGATGATGCCTTCGTTTGGGTTCCAAACTAGTTTAGCTGCTTAAGATTGTTTCCCAAAACAAGAATGCAGCAATAATAATCAACAAGTTACATGCTCAGTTGGTGGTGTATATGCTGAGATTGTAGCTATTATTACAGCGGTTGCTTGGTCTCCCTTATGCTGTATATTATTGACACAATATAAGTGTGTGATATGAATTTTGAGAAAAAATAATGGAGAAAAAATAGGAATCTATTTTTGTTCAATCAGGTTTACTGTACCCGATTTATTTAGACCCAGTTTACTGTTCAGGTTTTAGGGTTATATGCAGCAAAATCCATGTCTTGTAAATGATCTAATTTTTCTTTCATCAGTGAAAAACACAGCCACACTCTGTAATCGAGGACGTAGTCATGTTTGCCGAACCTCGTAAATCTCTTGTTTTCTCCTTTATTTTCTTTCTTTGCTTCTCTATTTCGTGTTTGTGATTGTTTGATTTGGGAGTTTCCTTAACAATAAGGGAGACCAACGTTTACTTGGTTCCATTACTGGGTCTCGATCATGGTTCGGAAACAAAAGCCATCGTCGTTTGCCATTTAAACACGTAAGCCTGGTGGACCTCCGATCTATCATTTCCTTGGCAGTGATACTGTTGTTTGGGTTCCTAAACAGGTTAGGAAAAAATGTAATTTTGGTAAATAATTTTAGCAAGCTTTTCTGATAAAATATAGTTATATTTCAGGTTAATTATCTATTTTAAATTTTGAATATTAATGAAAAGTTTTTTTTAATCCTATTTAACTCAAATATAAATTGATAGATTATTCTTAATATATTTTTAAAATATATTTAGTAAATGACTTTCAATGTTGAGTATTTTAAGTTTTAAAATTTTAGTTGTAGTTGTTGTATTACTTTTACTATTAAATTATTGTTCACACTTAATAAGATATATTTCTATAATTCATTTACTAAACCTCGATTATCTTAATTGGAATTTAGTATACATCTTATTATAGATATTCAAAAATTATTTGAGTTTTTCATTTAAACTTGTAGAAAATAACATGATTCCAACTAAAATAAAAATACAAAATCATAATCTGATTTACCAATTAAGTTCAAAGCTGTAACTATGATATACTTACACATTCATATTAAATATAAACTGAAAAATATCAAAATACAACATCTAACTACTTGAAATGAAATGTTGATAGTTGGATCAAGCACTATGATCCTTGAGAAACTAATTACTAACTGTAATTTTCTCTTGATCTTAGATTAATTTAACACATAAATAAAACATAAATTTATTTTTATATATATATTTTTCATAATATTTAAAATTTTTTTAAAATAACATTAAAAATTACATGGGAAGATGTATTGGTTGATCGCATCGAAAATGGTTCACTTTGTGATGAGAAAAGTATTATTCATTTGGCAAGTGCTCACTATTTCAATGATTTAGGTAAGATATAATATTAATGAAGTGAGACATACTGTTAATAAAAACATTGTGAAATTATTAAAAAAATTATTAGGTAAACTTTGAAAATGTATATTAGATTTTTAAATTCTTCGATGGTCTTTGTTGTTGAAGGAGTATTTGTTATTAGATAGGAATTCAATTGAAGAATACTTCAACACTAACCTCACAATATTCAAATATATCAATTCTATCATATATGTTATTTTAATCATTATGGCTTACCAATGGATGACATAAGTTTAAAGTTAAGGGGGAGGTTCAAGTGAAGAGAGGTTTACTATGGATAATTAAGCACCCGGAGATGAGGATGGATAAATTCTTCAAAAAATTAATCTTTTAAACAGCTACTAAGTCCATAAGTGGATAACAAATAATTTGAGGAATTGAAGCATTTTATTAACTAGAGGAAAATAAAAATAAAGTGATTCTTGTAATAACAGCGAGTGAGAAGAAATCAACTTCGACCATAGATGACGATGTTAGATGAAGGGATGAAGTGTTGCACCATCCCATAGTTTCCATTCAAAGTAGTTAACCATTGATAAGTCTATCAAATATATGACTAAAGTTTTTGTTTACCATAAATTAATAACTTTGTCCACACACTTCTCCATGTCCACTTCATTAGCATTTCAAGTTATTTTGCAATCATATATTTATTATGAAAAATAAATAAACAGATTTAAAAGATATTACAATTAAGAGAAATTAGAAGAATCAAATTTGTTAGAAGAGCTAAATTCGGTATAGTAAAAAATATGCAAAATTAAGAATAAGATGCTTACTGTTATGGCAATAAAAGCTCTTTACTCTTCTTATGTTCTTGGTCTGAAATATTTATATATTAATAAAAAGGTGTAATACATGCTAAACAATTTTAAGTACTTGATTAAGTTGAAAACAATGAAAGAAAATACTTCATTGTAAAAAAATTGATTAATTAAACTTGATTTTAAGACTAAGTCTAGTTCAACATGTCAATTTTTACAATTGATTCCAGCAATAAATCAATCTATTTATAAAACTATATTGTTGATGAATCTGTCAAGAAAGTTGCAAAAGTCATCTTGATCTCGAATTATTACTAAACAGATAAAACCTACAACTCTTCCATTGTTTTCAAATATATATATGGCCAATGGAGATGTGTATCTACTACCAGGACCAAGCCTTTGGTGGGTTCATTTGTATTTATAGAATAAAACATATTATACTCTCTATGTGCTCATTATGGATTTTCATCTCAATCTCATCTTTGTTTCATTATTGGTGAGTATTGATTTCTTACCAAATGTAAGTTATCTTATATATATGTGTTTATATATATTCGCATTATAGTTTGATCATTCTTATTACAGCTTTTCATCAATGGAAGTCATGCTGCTCTACCTGCGGAATTGTATTGGAAATCCAAGTTACCTAACACTCCATTGCCTAAAGCTCTACAACAACTTCTCCATCTTCCAGGTTGGTTTTTTGAACTTCCCCATTTAGCCTTTTGATTTATTCACAAGTCGATTAGAATGGAAAGTTGATAGAATTTTTTAATTTTTATTTATAAAATAATAGAATTTTTTGATTTGTAACTGATTTATTTATCGATTCAAGAAGTGTTTATCTAAAATTATTATATTTTGAATTCTATTTAAAATTAAATAACATAGTTTTATTAATTTACCTAATGAATCTGAACTATGAAAGTTGTTTCTAATAAGGAGAAATTATATTCGTATCTAACCCTTGAGAAGTTTGATTGCACATATATATGACGATTTTCATGTAAGATTGAAACTTCGTCTTCATTGTTGATTTGCCAGAAAATGAAGGAAAAAACACTAATCAATTTCCAGAACTAGAGCTTGTTCCGGCATTAGCAACCTATGGAGTTGGGTATTGGGAATCATTAGGATCGAAAATGATCTCCGACAATCCCATTTACAACCAAACTTCTGTGTATTTCCTATACAATGATCTTCATCCTCATAAGAAGCTGAAACTTATTTTCACTAAATCTACAAGTGGGTCTATGTTCTTACTCCGTCAGGCGGCTGAATCCATACCCTTTTCAAGCAACAAATCTCAAGAGATTTTTAAGTATTTTTCGATAAATTCCACGTCAAAACAAGCTCAAATCATCAAACAAACAATTGAAGAATGTGAAGCACCAAGCATTAGAGGAGAAGAAAAGTATTGTGCTACGTCTTTTGAATCATTGGTTGATTTTGCCACTAAAAAGTATGGCAACAAGGTTCAAGCATTATCGAATGAAGTAGAGGAAGAGAACAAGAAACAAGAGTATACAATTTCAGGAATCAGAATGACAAATGATGATCAAATAGTTTGCCACAAGCAAAGATACAAGTATGCTGTGTTTTATTGCCATAAGATCGATGCGACTACAGTTTATTTGGTTACGTTGGTGGGTGATGATGGATCCGTCGCTAATGCTATTGTTATTTGTCATTTTGATACTTCAACTTGGAATCCTGAACATTTAGCATTCCAAGTCTTGAATGTTAAGCCTGGGGGATGTCCGATTTGTCACTTTGTTAATAATGATGCAATTGTTTGGATTCCTGTTTAGTCAAGGAAAATTCTTCATTACTATTTTGTTAAAAAGAGATTGCGCCTATGAAAAGCTAAAAATATTGGAATTTTTGACATTATGAATACTTCAATATATTATTTCATTATTATTGATACAACTATTTGGGTTTCAAAACTTGTGTGAAGAGGATCGAATGAGTGAGAAAAATCTAGTCTGTTAATGTGAATTTAGCGACCACAACTATTGGACCATCAGATTCTATGACTTACAAAAACCATCCAACAATTTTGGTATTCTCAAACTTAACTATAAAATATACTTCAATTCTTGTAAACTCGACACCATAATTGTTGCCTTAATTTTTATTTTTCCTAATATAATAACCGTTAGCGGCAATCTAAGCAGAAGTCAGACTAACAATTGTCATACCGAAGTCAGTTAATCTGAAAGGCGGACAAAAGATTAAAATCAAGAAGGTGAGAAAGAAAGCTTTTTCACATTACCTTTTCTAAATGAAAAAATGAAAATTTCAAGAAAGTCATGGAGGTTTCCGCCTTATGTGGTGGTAATGCTCTTAATACTATAATTCAGACCATGCAAGAAGAGACTATAATGCAGAGCAATTCTTCAATGATATAAGTTTATAATATAGGATTATGGATTCATTAATAGTATAGTTGTATTTTCTTTGAATGTCAATTATTTATTATTTACATAGTCATAATTAATGATAACTATACACCAATTAATATAAAATCAATGAATATTTAATATTTAATGAAAATAATAAAGATTGAGATGTGTTATTATATTATTAGTAGATCTATAATCTTGATGAATTTAGACTATAATGCATGATTTTTTGATCTTAGATATACAAAAAAAGATGAAAATTTTATTGGATTGCCCCATGAATAAAATGGAGTTAGTTTTACTATAGTTAGGTCACTAATTTGACATGAAAGTTTATGAGAAGAGAGGTGTTAATTTACTTAAGTCAGTTTTGACAAGAATTCGAAATTGAATAGAATTGCAATCCATTTTAAAATTTTGAATAAATTAATCAAAATTAAAAGATTTGAATAAAATTATTAATTGATCAAACGTCAAATTGTATGTTTTTTATGGTAAAAATGATATATTTTATGTAAGTAATTTGACTAGAACAGTTGACTTAGTTT
This sequence comes from Dalechampia spathulata, assembly GCA_948192965.1. NCBI lineage: Eukaryota > Viridiplantae > Streptophyta > Magnoliopsida > Malpighiales > Euphorbiaceae > Dalechampia > Dalechampia spathulata. Next base: position 6,577 of record CANYBF010356821.1, read on the forward strand.
TGTGTTTATAATTTGTAGGTAAAAATAAGTCAAAAAGTAGAAAGATGATTAAAATGACGTTTTTACCTCAATTTTTATCAAAAAGCAGGTATCAAGTGCTTATAGCTTGAGCTTATGAGCACAAGAAGAGCAAATTACACAGAAGGCTGAGATTTCAAAATTTGAATTTTGTATTTCTGTTTTAAGATTATATTAGATAAGTGAATAAAAGATAGAATTATTATCTTAGGATTGATTTATTTATTTTAAAATTTATTTTTTCATTTATATAAATAGGAGGTTTATTCCCATTATAGAAGATTCGTTAATCTTTTGTTAATCAGTTTTAGTTTCATCAATAAAAGTTATTTCTTTTATTTTATGTTATTATCAATAATGCTTGGATAAGTACTTTTAATTCCTAATCAGAAGCAACACAAATAATTTTTTGGGAATAATGTGAGATCAAAATGAGTTTAAGGTAAATTATAGAACCATTGTAGTTCTTGAAAGTGCGTAAATAAGGCTGTTGCATAAGTCCCATTTCTACATATTACTATACGAGTTGTTTGATTTGGAATTATCACTTTGATTGCTAGACTAGCAATCAAAGTATTATTTAGTTAAATTGAGGTTTAATTACTTTGTGAATTTTAGCGATCTTGTTTGAATATGGCAAAGCTGGTTCTTAAGTGTTAACTTGAGTCGGATTCTTTTAATTCTTTATGTGGTTTCTGGAAGATTGAGTGAGAAGCTATTTTCCATCGTGTTTATCCGAGAATTAGAGGTGATTGTATGAGCTACTTCCTAGTCATCTTAAAATTAAGGAAGAATTGGTGCAATGCCTTATTTTGGTGTATTATAACCGATTTAGCGATTTTATCATTAGATTATATTTGAATCAATGATCATAATTTTTCAATAAATACTTGTGAGCTTTTCAATTAGAAAACTCTTAAATATTAATTTTCTCTCAATCAAAATTTTGATTTTTCTTTATTTTTTTTCCTCAAATTTCAAAATATTTTTATTTTATTTTCGTTCTCAAATAATCGAAGGATCTTCTCGTCCATGTGGGATCGATCCTTCTTCCACTATTGTAAATATTGTTAAATTTCTACGTTGGAGAAATATGAATTAATTTGATGGATTCGACATACGATCATTAATAATTGTAGAGATTTAGACTTTTTTCACTAATAGTTGTATTTTTAATGATATATAAGAGATCCATCCATAAGAAGATAAATACCTCTTTTGTTGTCATGATAAAGTGGCAGACCTAGCAGATTGGGTTCATGGACATCATCCATGGGCCGAGAAGGGCTTACCCATTCTTGCATGTTTTTTTTATGGTGAATTAGGCAATATTATATTGTAATTTTTAAATTGAAAAAATGTAAACAATTTAATTCATTAAATATATGTTAAATCTAGTAAACAAATAAAAATGAATACTAATTCTATCCTTAATTAAATTATATTGTATTAGTTAAATAATATAATCTTAAATATTCTAGCCACCACCATCACTGGCCTTTGCCACCGGTTGCTACCATGATTGGTTGTCAATCAATTATCATCAATCATCGGCCCTTAAAGATTAATTAATTTTATGACATGAACTATGAATAAACCAATTACATATTGTAACATTAACAATTTTTTTTATCAAATATTCTAATCATATTATAATTGAAATAGTTCTATTATAAATTTAAAAAATTTAATCCTTTTATTGAGGGACAATTTTTGCTATCCAAGTCAGTAACATGTTTTGTCGAGAAAGTTTTGAGTAAGGCGAATTTGATGACAATTTAACAAGATAAATAAAAAAAAACATATCACAATATTAACATCATATTAGAAAGATATAATAAGAGCTTAATGAGATAAAATAATAAAAATGAATATGATCACTTCTTTCATTAATCATTGATAATATTATAAAGATTTAATCATTATCTTTCATGCATAAGCATGAAAAAAAATATACATAAAAATAGACATCAACTGTATCTATCATGATTTCTGCTAGACATTAGAAGCATATTTAGAAGTTTACCAGATGTTAAAATGTTGAACCCATCACAGAAAAGTCTATTTTGTCCAAAGATACCAAAATTTCCACATGACAATGACCACTCTTCGCTTTTGGTTCGCTCAGTACCTGGAAACATTTTTATCCTTGTCGATGAGGAGATTCCCATCGGATGTGGATGTATAAAAATTTCCAAAATTCCATTAATTAATATAAAATTTTGTCCTCTCTGCAAACATCACTATATAAAATATCAATACATTGTATCTCATTGCATCCATACGTTTCCATAGATAATTTAGAATTATGAAATTCCATCTTCTTTCCATCTTATCATTGGTGATAATTCAAATCTGTCTTGAAATTATTGCTTTTTGTAGCAAAATAATATTTTTAAATTTTACTGATTTAATCAAATTTTTGTATTTTTAAAAATTTTTTGCAAGGAATTTTTTTAATTCATATGAATGGATACTTTGGTTTGTGGCAGGTGGTGGCTATGGGAGGAATCAGAGGAGATGTTGAAGCAGAATCATATTGGAGGTCTATGTTACCCAATACTCCATTGCCAAAACTCCTTCAAGCTCTTTTAAATTCTTCTGGTTTGTCTCCTTGCTAATCCTATTTTGTTTTCCTGTTATGTTAATTTTAACAATTACAACTTAAACTTTGAACTCTTATTGAGGAGTTATCTGAAGAGTGGTGCGAAAGTAATCTTTTATGCTTAAGCCATTGTTGATAATAGAAGAATATAGAAAGATAAATTAATTAGTTGGTAAATATGAGCTTGCAGTGGAATGAAATCAACTAAAAATTTACATATTTTAGATAATTGCAAAGGGTGATAAAGTGTTGTTATCATATTTATAACTCTTTTTAATATTGATAATACCCGTATATGAAAACAAAAAAGAATTATTCTTTACGTTATTTATATATTATATTTATAATTTCTTTGATATAACAATCTTTGTATTTGGGTTTGAGTTAATTATTTTGATATAATTAATTAATTGATTGGATTTGGTCTAATATTAATTACTTGATATGATATGAATTTGATAAGGAAACACAAATCATTGCACAAATCAATTAGAATTGATACCCAAAATATAGATTTTGTTTCATTAAAAATGGAATTATTCAAATATAAATATGTCATTACACTAAACAAAAAAATAAAGAATTTTATTCCGAGAATATATCAGTGATTTTAAGATAATATTTATTTTATTTTCCTATTTTCATCGGTGATATTAATTTTGTTTCTTTTCCCCTGTAAATGCAAGGAGTTGAACGTAACTTTTCAGACACGGAGTACCCGGATGAAAGAAATCTAGCAAAATACAATTTAGCATATTGGTCCCAGACAAGAAACTTTAATAAAGAAAATGTCATACCAAATATTACAGTTGCGTTCTTTTTAATGGCTGATCTTCTTCCCAACAAAACAATGAGGCTGAATTTCGCTAAATCATCCAGTAAATCCAGTTTTTTGCCTCGTAGAATTGCAGACTCCATACCCTTTTTAGATGATGGATTTCTGGACATCCTGAAGAACTTTTCCGTAAAGCCAGGATCAAAACAAGCTCAAATTATCAAAGAGACGATTCAAGACTGTAACTCACCAAGCATGGAAGGAGAAGACAAGCGCTGTGCCACATCTTTGGA
>CANYBF010356918.1:0-12072 GCA_948192965.1 Dalechampia spathulata
GAAAAGTAAATTGTGGGCAAATACAACCCACCCAAACTAAACCAAAATGAAATAAGGAAATAAAGCAATATAACTTGGGTATTTAGTACAACCTAACCAAAACAAAATAATTAAAGCATAAAAACCCTAATACGAGGTCCGAGGCCTAGTTGCACTCTTCAGGATCCAAATGGGCTCATTTGCGACTGGGCCTCGGGCCCGGCTAACATCCAACACAATGCTATTCCTCCTCCATCTAGGGTTAACCTAATCCTGCGAATTCAAACACAAGCGCATAAAAGGAAATAAAAGGAAATATGGTAATGAAATCAATTTACAGAAATCAAGGCATAAATCATGCAAAATGAGACGCAAATCATGCAAGTAGGCTTAAATGGACATGAGGAAGACACAAAAACCGAACAAACAAATTTTGAATTCCAAGATCATACGCGATCGCGTATGATATGGTGAAGATCATACGCGATCGCACATGAACATATGCGATCGAGACAAAAAAAGCAAAATCAATTATACGCGCATGCTTAAAACATAGCAAGGATTACTCGGTGATTAAAATAATGCAAGACATAACATATGCAGTGGAGAATGATCATATACGATCGCGTATGATATTGAGATTATCATACGCGATCATACATGATAGAATGCACGCAAAATGAAGTGAAATTACGAATTAAAACACATGCGAAATTACACCAAAATACGTAAAAGTCATGCATGAATCACAAAATCGACATGTTATTCAATCATATTACACATAAATATCATGAAAATTAAATAAACATCACAATAAACAATGAAACGATGATGGAAAGTAAAACTGATTTACCTCTCATAGATTCTCCAACGCTCCAATTGTAATGGAATCAAGAAAGTAGTCCAATCCAAGTGTTAGGGTATTAAAATCGCCTAATTCTAAATGATTTAGTGCGTTTTTAATTAATCCTAAAGGCTTAGATTAATTAAAATTATGTTTTAGAATGTGTGAATCATGTTTTTGGCTACTGACGGCTGCTAGAACTCTAGGTTTTTGCATCTAAAATTCTGAACCTCTTACCAAATGGCAGAATTAGGGTTTTAGAGAGTCTGTCCCCGGATACATATACGTACGCGTATGTCACATATGCTAAACCCTAGAACATATGCGTTCACATATATCCACATATGCTAAACCCTAGAGACATACGCGAACACATATGCCTAAACATATACGGTGGGGCCAAGTCATATGCAGCGTGTGTCGCCCCGGAATGGGCCAGAATTGGCCCAGAATTGCCCATAAAGCCCTGAATCAACCCGGATTGGCCTAAGACTAACCCGAACTGGCACAGAAACATCCTGGAACCGATCTGGATCAAGCCGGTCCAAAATTAGGGTGCGACACATGTTCATGTATTAAAAGTGACCATATGACCAAGTTATGATAAGGAAATATTTGCACAAGTTAGTGGTATGCTAAAAATGTGCATTTTAGTGCATTTTAGCAAGCTCTTTTTAAGGCATGCAACCTTTTAACATTTGGAGGCTTTAATGGTATTTGCATTTTCTAGTTTTAGTAAGTTTGACTTGCATGCCATAAATGTGTAAGTTTTGGTACTTTATTTTCATGGTTTAATACATTAAGATGTGCATGAGAGGATGAATTAAAATTAAGTGTTATTCATTGTCCATGAGAAGGTTAATAAAGTCATGCCTTACCATAGTACAACATGTTCTCATAAAGTAATTAATGATTACCAATCAAATGGAAACTGTTAATTACCTTACAAGAGATATGAAATTTTTTTTTAACACTCGTATTATGTTTAAGTTTATGCAAACATATTCATATATTAATCTCACATTACATATATTCATTTAGTGTCTTAATTTTTATTTTAATCACTTATTAATATTTTATAAACCTTAATCTAATTCAAGTCCTCATCTTAAAGGAAGCCTGGATGAATTGGTGCTTTGTAATCCATGCATTCCATCCATATGTTAACCTGCATCCATTGAATGACGAACGCTGAGTATTTCACTCAGTGGTGCTATAAACATAAACATAGTAAAGATATATAATATATAAAATATTTAATAAGCTTAATCATCATTTTTATCACTTCGACATATAAATATTTAGCATACTATTTTTGTACATCTCTTATTTATAACCATAATTATTTGCTCATTGAATACTTAAACATAATTCATTCTGACCAAACTAAGTAAATTTGTTGCCATGCTACTCGTTTCTTGTTTTACTTAAATCAATAACACTTTTTGAATTACCTTAGAGTAATATAATCTTTTAACATGTATACTTAATTAATATTCATGATCTCATTATTGTAAAATATTTCTATAATATGTTCATATAACATAATCACCGTAATACACTAATTATTTTTATCATATTGTAATCTTCATTATGACTAATACCTATGAGCACAAGCTTTTACCTTTGCTTCTAAAATCTATATAATATAACATCAATATTAAAATGTTGTATACTTTCAACATCACCCAGCATATATTTCTTAACATTATATCATACTTTAACAAATATTCAAACCCAACATTATCATGTTATAGACATTATCAAAATATAATTAAATTTTACAAATATTTTAATGCCATTTTACCACTTGTCAAGAATTTATTCTTTAACAACAATTCATAAGATAATTAAGTATACGAATAATTAACTCTATCAATATTTAACATAAAAATAATATCAATTAATAACATCATACTCTTAGCCTACATTTTATTTTATTAATGAACATAAACACCATTCATTGTATTTGAATCATTATATAATAATGTAATATAATATGTATTATGAAAGTAAATTTATCATGCACTTTCATGTATTTTTCGTATCAAAATATTTCATCATCATTTATGAGAATGCTCAAATTCTGCATTCTTCCTTTAAATATCATACCATATAGAAATCATCATATTCTTATAATATTTATTCATATGCACCCATCGTGTTTTCATCATTACCATTCTCTGTGCTTTTATGATATATCAATATTAATGATCATGTGTGAGAATGCATTCATGCTATGCATTTTTCCCCTCATATTTTTCCAATAATATTTCATTTCATTTCCCTTTTATAAATTGAACCATTTCATATACGCGCTTGGTACTAGGTCTTTCTTTTCGTTTCATATCCTTATTATGGTTCAACCATTAAGAACCCATTTCACATTTATTTCATTGCTTTCATTTCAATTTCCTTTCCATTCATTTACCATAGGAATTCAATTCATAATACTCAAGCACCCTTTCTGTTTATCATTTATTCATTTTCACTCATTTTCCTCCTTCCTTATGTCTCCATGTTATGATTACGAATATGACCATTGATGTTTCATGACATGATATGTATGCTTTATGTCATGATGCTATGATAAAAATATGTAAACATTGTGATGAAATATCATTCATCATTGAATTTATATTCTTAATCGTTCATTTTATATCTCATCCATTCCAACCATTTATTGTCATTAAATAAAATATAGATCATCTCATAACATAAAATAAAATAACATAACAATCATTGACCTTAATTAATTGGTCATGATATTTTATCCATCAATTTATCAATCATAATTAATTATTCATACTAATCATAGCATATCATAGACGGAACACCTTATTTAAAATAATTCTAAACCATGGATGTGTTAATTTATTCATTCTTGGTGTATAATTAATTTCAGTCTTTGATAATAAATAAATTACTATTCCTATCTTAAAAACACTTCATTTCTCTACATATATATATATTGATATATATATATATATATTATAACATCTTCATACTATCACATAATTATACGCTTTTACTTGAATAAGTCATTTCATAGTTTATAACCAATATACTTTGATATCATGTTGAAAATATAATCATCAAAAAATAATATCATGTATAAACTATTTTATACTATCGATATCAATACTTATAATGAACTTATCATTCATCAAATTCACCATAATACTATATTCAAAATTCTATGTATATATATAATACCTTTAATTAATAGATTATGATGTCCCAATGCACCATTATTTCCTTTCGTAATTATTCTAAATATATCATTAACATTCATCCTCGTAATAATATAATATCTTAATAAAGTAAACACTCATCGAATAATTTCTTGTAAATATAACATTAATTAATTTCCTTGTTAATTAATTTATTTTATCATGTATTATTTTATATAAATTCTATAGAATTCATATCATCTCATTGATCACCCATATAATAATATAATAAACATATAAAATTAAACATATAATCACATGTTATGTGACACCCAGGGCTAATGAGGGTGGGGAGTGATCGCTTATGCCAGAAAGAGCACAGACAAGGAGCAGCTCCTGGCAGGCTTCAAAGCGGAGGGGCACATAAATGAACTGATCCCATACTCGAAAAAGAGGGATCATGAGACTATGTAAGGATAGGGTTGCATAGTTGAGTGATTTCAAGATTGTGCAGGTATGAGACTGTGCAATTGAGAATAACTTAAGTGATTAAATAGGTACTATCCATACCAACAAGGTGCACCTACCTTTTCGGTGCTCATTCTGTAAGAACTCCATAGTTAAGCATGCTTGGCTTGGGGCAGTTAAAGGATGGGTGACCTCTTAGGAAGTTTCCTCAGGAAGCATGTGAGTGAGGATAAAGCATGCTGGAAAGGTCTCGTGTTGGGTTGTGGAGGCAGTCATCTAATCAGGCTATTACAGTTTGGTATCAGAGCTGGGACCTCTCCTCGTACTGTGTGGTTCGAGGATGAACCAAGCAAAAGCTGGTGGGCATATGAAACCCGAGGCTAACGAGGGTGGGGAGTGATCGCTGGTGCCAAAAAGAGCACGGACAAGGAGTGGCTCCTAGCAGGCTTCTAAGCAAAGGGGCACATGAATGAACTCATCCTACACCCAAAAAAGAGGGATCTTGAGACTATGTAAGGATGAGGTTGCATAGTTGAGTGATTTCAAGATTGTGCAGGTATGGGACTGTGCAATTGAGAATAGCTTACGTCATAAGTTACAGTAATCTATAACCCGTGTAGGAGATGGGCCTCAATCCCACCCCTAAGGTGACTATATCATAACATACTATATGTATCACAAGTTACAGTAATTAAATCATAGTAACTCGGATGGGAGACGGGTCTCAATCCCATCCTGAGGTGATCTTATAATCTAATGTGCACACCTCTCATCAAGGAGGGAACGGGTCTCAACCTTCAACCTGATGATTTATTTACATGATTTATTAATTCAAGAATTTTACAATACAAGTTGATTATTTAGTCGATGATTATGAAATACTTATTCTTTCATAAATTAAAGAAGGTATGTAATTATTATTATTATTGTTATTATTTTTATTGAACCTTGTTATTTAAACATTGCTTATTATGCACCATTGAGTTTATACTTAGCATTCCTTTTTATGAATGTAGATCATAGTAGTAGGAAAAAATAAAGGCTAGACGAGATTTGCACCTGTCAAGCTATAGCTATTGGAGATGGACGTTTAGGTAGCTAATTTAGTATATGTGTTTATATTAAATATGATGTAAGTATTCAACTATGAAAAATACCCTGAGATAAGTGCATTATTTACATATTTATCATAGTTATATGATGTATGCACATACATAAATGAGTTTGAGTTTTAAATGGTTTGTTACCTTAAAACTAGTTACTTGTATGAGAATTTGACTGGATTTAATGAAAGTTCTTTTTTATGGCTTTTATTTAAGTGATAGCAAAAATTTAAAATTCCCTCATTTTTAGGATAAAAAAATACAATCAAAATTTCTATACCGTTGCATTTGATAAATGTTTTCTATATTGTTTGGAGTCTTTTAACTTATAAAAGTTATGGAACGTCAATTTTGGTTTACTATATCGATGAGTACTATTCATAAAGTTATTATTCATCAAGTATTATTCATGAGTTACTACTCATTAAGTTATATGATTTTGTTTTAACATCCCTTGTAATATGTTTAGCGGATGTCAGCATGAAGTGGGATCCGTTAAGCATATTACGAGAGCATATCATGCCTTATAGGAGGGGTAAGGTGTGACATGTTATTTGCTGCTCCTGGCAAGCTTCTAAGTGGAGGGGCACATGAATGAACTGATCCCACACCCAAAAAAGAAGGATCCTGAGACTATGTAAGGATGGGGTTGCATAGTTGAGTGATTTTGAGATTGTGCAGGTATGGGACTGTGCAATTGAGAATAACCTAAGTGATTAGATAGGTACTATCCATACCAACAAGGTGCACCTACCTTTTCGGTGCTCATTATATAAGAACTCCATAGTTAAGCATGCTTGGCTTGGGGCAATTATAGAATGGGTGACCTCCTGGAAAGTTTTCTCAAGAAGCATATGAGTGAGGATAAAGCATGTTAAAAAGGTCTCCTGTTGGGTTGTGGAGGCAATCGTCTAATTAGGTTGTTACATGAATCTCATTCACCTTCTAGCATTCTACCATGATCAAAGATTTCTGCATACAGAATACTACATGAATAATAAGATAATTCTCTTATAATTAATCTAGAGTGCTAAATCCTATATTTTAATTGATTATATCATATTTTTATCTTCAAACATTTTACTCTCTTAATTTTAATTTTTACCAAATGGTTCTTTATTATTCATAATTTCAACATAGTTTAGATGAAAATAACAAAATGTTAAGGCAAAAATTAATTTTGATAATTTGAAAAACATAAATATCACTTAATTAATTGTATGAAAATTAAAGACTTATTAATGAGTTATCTTAGTTGTGGTAATAGGAAGAGGACTACCCTCTAATGTGGTTCATTGTCTTTTGTTGCTTCAATAAATAAAAATAATTGAATGGTGATTTTGTTAATAACCTCGATTTTTTTTGTTTAAATATGTTGAGATTATAAAAAAAGGAGAGATTATTAAATATAAGACACATGAAATCCAAGAACCAAATATTTTGAAATGAAAAAATGAGAACACTAATTGATTATAAATTTATAAAATGTTATCCAAATGCTTATGTAAAGACGAATTTTTATGACTTCAAAAACACATACATTAATGTAATACAAGAATTTACAAATACAACGATTCACTTAGAAACAAGGAAATGAACATATACCTAAAGTAATGGATAAGTTAAGCTTTCCACAAATATAAACCATTAAATTGGTATAAGTGAACAAGAGAACACCCGCAAGTCAATTAAGAAAACCAAAATCAACTTAAGTTATGTTGAGCTCAAACAACTCAAATAATTCAATAAGTCCAATTTAAATTCAATATTTATTTTTTCAAATTATCAATAAATCTAATTAAAGTTCTTTTAAAAATTTAAAAAATATCTTTTACTATTCAAGCTCAAGATAATTTGTTTTAAAAGAAACTCAAGTTTGAATTTAATTCGAATTGATTTAGCAAAGTGACCTAGATGGATACCCAACATGTAATTGAACACTTGCGTATTAGAAGGAGCATGGAATAAGAGGGAGTGCATATTCTATATGATGACAACATCATTGATTCTCAATTACAGTATAAAAGAAAAACAATAAAACTCAGTAGGTCTATATCAATATGAAGTTAACAATTCTGTAAACATAAATAAAATTGAAATTCATAATATCCATGCGTGTATGGAAATAATATTGGCATCTCTGTAACCTTTTATTTACTCGAAAGAAGTATAGTTGAGAATCGTATAGCTGGAAATTTCCAAACCAAATACCAAATGCAGCACTGATGTGAAATGGATAGTGGGAAAGATTACGTGTAAGACTTGTTCACTTGCACCTCGATGCTTGAACTTACCATATTCATGCATTTATAAAATTACAACTACGTATATATTCTATTCTTAAATTCCACAAAAGTTACTGTCGTACAAGACAAAGCGGCATGGCAGATGCCCTTTTCTTGTTGCATATTATATTGAAGGGCTGGCCCCAAACGATTACAGTCAAGAAACATCAGCGCACAATTTGTGTCACGTTGTTCTTGTGTAAAATGTTTTCTGGAAAGGAACTTTTATTTTATGTTCACATTCAAAAACAACAAACGTGTACACAGTTCTAATCTTAGTGGAATTATATCTTAATAGTATTTGATTCGTACATATATTTTTTATTAGATCAGCAAGAAGATTGGACAGTCACTGACTAATACTGTCATTTAAGTATTTGTTGATGCTGTCATCTTATTTTGACTTTGTCAGATAGTGATTCCCGTGAAGCCTGTTTTAGCATTATTGGACCCCATACTTATCGTATTGATGACTTAAAGGATAAATTACCCAACCATGAAGATAGCAACCTGCATCAACAGTTGCAGAAGTTGATAGCGGCAGCGGGTGTCAAATTTCGCCCTTCAACTTGTCCTATTGAACCATATTATGGACCAAAATTAACTTTTAGCCTTCTCCACCAGCCAATATCACACACGTATTACATATCAGGAATCTATGAGGGAGGATACATCAAATCATCTAAAAATAGTAGCAATTATGATTATCAAACTAAAGTTTAAATCAAAAATCAAATCATATTTATTTGATTTGATCTAAAAAAAATTCAAAAATTGCAATGACGAACAAAATTATCAAACTAATAGAATAAGTTCAGTTTATAGATGTTAAAATCAATAAAAATTTAATTTGATTTAATTTGATTTTAAATTTTAAAAATTTTAATTTAATTTTTTAACTAAATCAATCATTGTACACCCTTAATTGCATTTAATTATAAGAAAATAAAGTAATCAAATTCAAAATTATATATTAAGTAACAAACTCCTTAACATTTGTTATGTATATTTCATTTATTCAAATAATCTTTTAGGTGAATTTTTCATATTTATTAATGAAAAAATAATAAAAATATCATTTCCCAACTTTACATTTTAAAGAAATACCAATTTTTAAAAATATTTAAACATATATCATTTTTTATCACATGTAATTTTAAAATACTAAATTTATCCATTTTCATGATAAAATAAAATACTGGTCACTACTGTCATGGGTCAAATTCGAAACAATACTTATGGACCCGTGCAGTGCTCATTTTCGGACACTACCTTTAACAAGCCAACCAATTAATTACACCTGCAGGCACAAAAGAAGGTTAGCTCATGTTTAAAGGATTATCATAGTTTTAGGACAAACACATCTAGGCACAGCATAGACAAGCATCATATGTAGCATAACATTCATCACACAATCACAACAAAGGCAACATATAACACTAGCACATAGAAGAACAGCGGGACATGGATGGATAAGGCTACTTCTGTTATTGATAAACATTAGATCATAAGTAATCGATTCACATATTCTGTGACTAGCTTAAGGAATACAACAACATTCATTCTTTTGGATCATGTTCTACCCATTTTCCTCCATTTTCCTTTCTACCCATTTTCCCTTTACATAAAAGCTCTCTCCCTTACACTCTCCCCCACTCACAATGTTGATAACCCCGTCAACTATTCTCTCTCAAAATCTTCAATCAAGTCTTTAAATGCTTCGAGTTCGTCTTCTCTCTCCCAGCTGGTCTCCTCTTTCGGTTCATCTTTCCGCTTGACTAAGTACTGCGTGTGTCTACTCTTGCCATTGAGAGAACTCCACACTACTAATATTTTCTCTGCTACTTTGGTAGGGGCCTTCATTTTCATCTTCATGACAGCTGGTCTCGTAGGTTAGTTGCGAGATGCATCCTCTTCATCTGCATGGTATGGGCGCAACAAATTCACATGGAAGACTGGGTGCATTTTCATCCACTCGGGTAGTTGCAATCTATAGGCAGAGGCTCCTATCTTTGCAAGGATTTTCACCAGCCCTTCATATTTGGGTATCAACCTTCTATCTTTATTTTTAGGACAGATTTATTCTTGGTGCAACCATACAAGTACTTAATCTCCTTCTTGAATTGTACAGGTCGCCTCTTAGTATTTGCATGCTTGTTCATCCTCTGTGATGCTCTTTTTAAGTGTGCTCATGCGATCTCCTTATTTTATCTCTACTCTTTCATAAAGTTGAATGCTTTTGGATTCTTGCCTGTATAGATAGCATCAATAGACTGAGGAACTAATGGCTCCTGACCTGAAATAATCTCAAAAGGAGTTTGGTTAGATGTGGAGCATTTCTGGGAGTTGAAACAGAATTGGGCAATATCCAAAAGAGATGCCCAATTTGAATGATTGGCATTCACAAAATGTCACAAATACTCCTCTAGCATACTGTTGAATCTCTTCATCTGTCCATCCGTCTGTGGATGGAAACCAGCTAACATGTCTAATCTTGACCCCAACAACCAAAATAGTTTTATCCAAAAGGTACTCAAAAATTGACCATCACGATCGCTCACAATCCTCTTTATGACTCCTCAATCTTTCACCACATATTTGAAGAATGCTCTAGCTATATCTTCAGACTTGGAATGCTTAGACATTGGCATGAAAGTGGCATATTTTGAGAATCTATCTACCACAACCAGTATAGTGTCAAACTCCCCCACTTGAGGTAGACAAGTAATGAAATCTAGTGAGACACTCTCCCACGGGTGAGTTGGCAATATTCAAAAGAGATGCCCAATTTGAATGATTGGCTTTCACAAAATATCACAAATACTCCTCTAGCATACTGTTGAATTGCTTCATCTATCCATCCGTTTATGGATGGAAACCAGCCGACATATCTAATCTTGACCCTAACAACCAAAATAGTTCTATCCAGAAGGTACTTAAAAATTGACCATCACGATCGCTTACAATACTCTTTGGGACTCCTCAATATTTCACCACATGTTTGAAGAATGCTCTAGTTGTATCTTCAGACTTGGAATGCTTAGACATTGGCACGAAAGTGGCATATTTTGAGAATCTGCCTACCACAACCAGTATAGTGTCGAACTCCCTCACTTGAGGTAGACAAGTAATGAAATCTAGTGAGATGCTCTCCCACGGGCGAGTTGGCACAGACAAAGGCTCTAACAAGCCAGCTGCCTTCTATCTTACCACTTTATGTTGTTGGCAAACCAAGAATGTCTTCGTGTAAGCTTTTACATCCTCCTCCATCTTTGGCCAATAATAGTGTTGGGATAACAATGCCAATGTTCAATGCCAACCCGAATGTCCTGCCCATAAAGTATCATGGCATTTGATCAATAGTATCTTTCTTAGGTTTCCTCATCAAGGTATATAGAGACGATCTAGCCTAGCCATCAACAGCCCATCTTTCAACCAGAATTGCATCGCCTTTCCTTATTCTACCAAATTGATCAAAGCCACTGCTTGAGGGTCATTCATCAAGCTCTTTCTTATTTGATCTCGCAAGGAAGTTTTGATCTGACTGGAAGAGAGATGAGCCAGTTGCTTCATAGCCACCCATTCTGCTTTTTGACTTAAAGCATCAGCAACACGATTAGCTATTCCAGGATTATATTCCAAATGGAAGTTAAATTTTGCTAGAAGTTCTTACCATCTAGCTTGTTTCGAGGTAAGTTTTGGCTGTGTCAAAAAGTGGCTCACCGCTTGTGATTCCCCGTGTTGTCCGGAAAATGCGGCGTGCTAAGTGGTGTGATAAATGTGCACAATGAAATAACGTGGAGTCGCCACCCGACTCATCTAGCTAACTCAATTGAGTAACTAAACAAGTCAGGAAACACCCGAGCCTTCCTGCTGAGGGAAAGCAGCCCAAATTTCTTCAGAGTTGGGTTCAGCATTTCGGTTTTACTTATCTTCCGTATTATCGTATTCACTTTTCTGGTTTTAATAAAAGTGCAAGTCACACAGTTAGGTTGAAGTTCATTTAAGTCCGGTTTCATGGCATAGAGAAAGCGAGGCATGTAGCATGGATGAAAGCAATAAAAAGCAGAAATAAAAGCAGAAATATAAAAACAGAAAATAAAACAACTCGGGCATTTAATACAACCCGACCAAAATGATAACAGAATAAATCTCCGAGTGCTCCAGAATCCATCTCGATGTAACTCCAGTGAGTTGGGCCTCAAATGAGTCCCGGGCCC
>CANYBF010356947.1:0-13742 GCA_948192965.1 Dalechampia spathulata
TCCCATGCAATAAACTCCTTTCACCATCCACTATCTCATTTAGGTTTAAGTATGGATTAACGTCAACTCAATGCATAATCAAGTGCATTAGATCATGCCCTAAATTGATGTTTCATGTTCTATAATCTTTATTCCCAAAATGCCCTTATGAACTCATTCATCAATGGACATTCCACTTTAGCCAGAGATTCTCTGAATAAAGATGTAACATGAATCAATGAGATAAAACCCCTACAATTAATCTGGGGTGGTGAATCCTTTATTGATAAACAAATACCTTCAACTACTTCACATTATATCCAATCTCCAAGTTATGAACACCTCTTATGGAGGAATAAAACATAGGAGTCAAAACATAATGATCCATAATTAAGATAACATTGTTATCTCAAGTCTTAAGGATAATTGCACTACTGATATGAGTGAGATATATTTCACAGACATAGATTAATCATCCATATGAAATTTCACTGGCAAGGTGTCCAATGAGTTAGTCCCCTACTGCCCATCCACATGTTCACTTTAGATAACTCTTGTCATGATGAATGAGAATCATCCCCTAAGGAAGTCAAACATGTGCTGATCTTAACCGCATTAATAATATCCATTCTTATTAATACATTGATCAGGGTAGATTTAGATATTGAACATTTGCATACAATAAGATTCTCATTTCATAAACTCTTTATGAATTCCCTTGTACTGTTCCAATATCATGGAATTCATTATTTAATTAAAAGCCTTTCAAGCAAATCAAATATTGAATAATGTCTTTCATTAATTAAAACGTTCAAGTACAATAAAACATGATGCTCTAGAGCATACACTAACATCTTTGGCTTTATTAGCTTTCTTTTTTTTATTCCCTATATTTTCCCTGAAGAAATTCTCATGTTAGAAAATGAGAAATGCTATTGTTTTCTCCTTTAATATATTCAATATAAAAAATACTCAATATAGCTTGCCATCATGCAAAAATCTAAAATATGTTTTGATGTAAGATTTTTAACATCTTTTTACAAAACTTCTTTTGCAGAATTATAATCAATGTATAATAAAAACTTTTGATTTAATAAGTCAAACTAAAATTTAAAAATACATAAGACAATACTCAAATTTTCTTTTTTAATAGTATAATAATTCATTTGAGTGGTATTCCAATGCTATGAAGTAAACTAAATAATACACTCTTTATCATATTTTACTTGTTTAAAGATACCTCCATATCCTATGTCAGATGCATCTATTTCTACAATCTTAGGAGCTATGGGATCTAGAATGTACAGACAAGGGATTATTTTTATTAAAGTCTATATTTGTTGAATAATACTAGTATGAGTTTTAGTCTAAGGTTTTGGATTTTTCTTTAGCCGATCATGTAAAGGTTTTATTAACTTATTTAAATTTGGGTAAAAGTCTATATCATAATTCAAGCATCCTAAGAATCTTTGTAATTAGGCTTTGTTTATGATTTCGTTAGGAAATTTTTCTCTAAAAGATAAATTTCTTTCAATAGATTTTATCATTTTTTTTTATTTATGTTATGTCCTAAAAATTTAATTTTAGTTTAAAACAAAGACATTTTTGTTTTACTTAGAATTAACCTATTCCTTTTAACAATCATAAAAAATGTTTTTAAATGTTTAATATGTTCATATATACTTGTACTAAAGATTAAAACATCATCAATGTAGACAATACAAAACTTTATATTATGATTGAATATATCATTCATTATTCTTTGAAATTTTGATGGTGCATTTTTTAAACCAAAAGGCATGACATTTAATTCATATTGCCTAAAAGAGACTGTAAAAGTAGTTTTATATCTATCTTTAGGGTGAATTTATATTTGCCAAAATCCAGATTTCATATCAAATTTAGAAAATATGCTTAAATTATAAAATCTATTTAACAAATCCTTTTTATTTGGTATTGGATATCTAATCAATTTTAAGGCTTTATTTAAAGGTTTATAGTTTATCATTAATCTAGGTGCTCCTCTTTATATTTTTAAGACTTTATTAACATAAAAAGTAGCATAAGACCAAGGACTCCTAGATTTATGAATTAAATTTTTAGTTTCTAAATTACATATTTCAATTTTATAAAATTCAATCATATATGTAGATATTTGTATAGGTCAAGCTTTAGTTATGTATTCTTCACTGATTCCTTCTTCATAAGGTAAATTAATCATATGTTGTTTTCTATCCTAAAATGCATTTGAAAGATCTGAACATAATTCTTTTTCAATTTGGATTTTTATTTATTCTATTTTTGTTTGAACTAAATCTGCTTCTAGTTATTTATTTATTCTTTATGTATTTAAACTATCTTTCAGGTTACAAAGATGTTATATTTTGACCTTAATTATAGAGTTTATTTCAAGTTCATGTATCATACATGATGGTAATAAATTAAGACTTTTTCTTTAGGTTTTTCTATTAATGAAAATTTTATTTTCTTATTTTTAACTTTAACAGTTATATCATCCTCCTGTATAGTGTAAGGTGTGATAAAACTCATAAATGGTTTACCTAAGATTACCATATGATGTATATTTTTTATTAATATGAATATAATTTTTCAATTCTAAGTTATTATTTATAATAGAAGATTCAATTTTACCCATGATTTATAATTTAGATTTATTAACTGTAGTAGTTTTTCATTAGTTTCGTTATAAAATCTATTAAGTACTAAGCTAGCTTTTATATAATTTAAATATGCTCTAGTTTCAAATAAAGCAATAGTATCTATCATGTGATCTTGTGAAACTTTATCCTAATTGATATCAAGTATTTACAAGAGGTTATTTCATGTAATACAATTTATAGTGCTAATATCATTTTCTTTAAAATCCTTATCAGAAGAACTATAAATTCTAACTTCCTTTAGTTTGTTTTTTAGGGTTTGAATTGTTTTTGAGTCTTTTTAGAAAAAGAAGAAACCATAGCTTTGTAATGTATTTTATATATTAATGCTACAGGAATAGATCCTTCTAACATTTTATAATTATGAGTTTATATTTCTAAAACTACACTTTTCAATATATTTACATCATTAAGTGATACAATTATATTAGGATAAACATCAAAAGAAATTGGACCTTCACTAAGACTAATTTAAACTGATCCTAATAAAGAATCTTTAAAGTTTACAAATCTAGCATCTTTAATAATTGTTAAAATACTAGTATTTAATCCTTCTCTAATTAAGGGTTTTATGCCAATTTTTATAAGGCCTATATATATATATATATATTTAAAGTTTTTACTCCTATGTTGTTGTAATGTTTTTTATGATAATAATATTATACGTTCAAAAGGCTTACTTAATTGTATATCTCTTTCCTCAGTTTTTATAGTATAATCAGTTTTAAAAATATTTAATTTTGATGTTTTATAAATATGTTCTTTATCAATTTTAGGTATATCGCAATCATCAATAGTGTCACACCCAAACCCACTCTCGTAGAATAATTACTAGTCTCTTAAACAAGGAAATCATTAATTATCCTACAAGGGATCTGTATAATTTTATTTCAATTCATTTAGTTATATTAGATAATGTGTACTTATAATCTGGTAATATCTGTAATCATGGGTAATATTAATGTACAATAGTTTTCATGCATAATATCTTATGAATACATCATATATCTAACATACATAACCATACTGACATTCATCATATGAAATCTATGTATTTAGGTTTACATACTTTAATGGTATTGATATTGCACATAATAAAACTCATGACATAAGTATTATTACTGTTAGGGTTAATATAACAAGCTACATATATAAAAGACATCTTAGAATATGTTACATTTGTCCAAAATTGCTTCAAGAATGAGATTCTTTAAAATTGCACCCTCCCCTGATTGTAGATCAGTCAATCTAAACTCTCACTCAAAGGCCCTGGTCCTGCATTCATCAAATGACAAACACTGAGTATAAAACTTAATGGTGCTATAAAAATGAGTAAACAACAGATCACATATCATAAATAACATAATAACGTCAAATCATAACTATCAATCCATAAGCAATATAATTATATCATATCACGTCGCTTTGCATCACTCTTTATCTGTTATAAGCAATGCATAGAGTATACTATGTATAGATAGGAATAAATGCTATAAGAAATCTACTGTAACTTCCCTAGATCAAATATTGTATTTGAACATCAATGCTTTGTATACTTTTCTATATAAGCACAACCATCGTGCATTCATTGTTTCATTTATATATATGTATATTTGATTAAAATAATTGATTGAATGTACGTATATTCATATATAAAAATGTACGTATATATGTAAGCATAAGTATATGAGGAATTAAGATGATTTTAGGCATATAAAATGGATAAATAAATAATGCAAATATAATATATATATATATATATATGTATATATACGGTTTAATGTATAAATAGAATGTATCGATAAAGTATAAGTAATATATTAGTATAAGTATAATATATTGGTATTTAAATAATGTATTGGTAAAATATATTGTATAGTATAAGTATAGAAATGTTATAATATATACATGATATGAAAAGGAATATATAAATAAGATAATGAATTAAATAATAAGTCTGTAAGTATATAAATATATATATATATATATATATATATATATAAGAAGTTAGTGGAATATAAAGATATTATATATTTTTTTTATTGATATGGATAAATGTGTTAGTGGAGGATATAAATATTAGATGTAGGAGTATATATGTTAGTGGTATAGGTATATGTGTTAGTGGAGGATATAAAATATTAGATGTATGGGTATATGTGTTAGTGGTATAGGTAAATGTGATAGTGGAAGGTAAGAGAGAATATTATATTACTATATGAGTTAGGGGAAAAAGATGGAGTGTATTATTATATGTATAAATAAGTTAGTGGAAGGAAAGAGAAAATATTATATTGATATATAAGTTAGTGGGAAATGGTGGAGTGTATTATTATAAGTATAAATAAGTAAGTGGAGTATTAAAAGATGATATTAAATAGGTATGGAAGGTTAATTGAGGTATCATTATATGTATTTTAAAGGATTGATAGAAGGTAATTGGATTAAATATGTATTATTATATGTATAAGTATGTTTTGAGGGGTGTGATTGAGTGTGTAAGGGTGCATGGAAGCTAATATGGACTGCCCTAAGTCATAACCACTCCTTCATTCGATTTTTCCCTTCTTTCATTTGACATAACTCTCATTTTTCTCTAACTCCTTCAAGTGACCAAACCTATCCTCTTTATTTTCTCCTTTTTCTTTCACTTTCTTCTTACTTCTTCCATTTTCATCTTCCTTTTCCTTAAGCAACCAAAAATCAACATCATCTTCTTCTTTTTTTCACTCTAATATTCAAGTACAAAGCTAGATCTATATGATTTGTTCAAGGTTTGGCCAAAATATTCTTTATTCATTTTCTTTTAAGTGTTGACCGAAACACTTTCTTCTTCTTCTTCAATTTAATTGGCCGAAATCACTAAATCTATATATTTTTCAAGTAAAATGCAACATATATGATGTCTAACTCTTATTTCCTTATCTGATATAATTCTTAGATGAGCATGCATGTGTGTAGTGGTGGAAATCAAGCTTATCAAGTTCAAAAGGAGTCAGGGTGTGAAGATCCTTATAGATCAGGACTAGATCAAGTGGAGAACAAGTTTTTAGTTCATTTTTGTTCATTTTTCTTTAAGGTGACTATGGTAGAAAATATTTGGGTGATAGATTTATTAGATCTATGAGTTTTAAGTGAAAATCATGAAGTGGCCGAATGGTTTCTTAGTAGATCTAGTAGTTTGAGTTCTTGATTTGAAGTTTTTGCTAGTTGATGATGTAAAAGGGAAGAAATATAATGTGTATGTATGTTGTGTGGGTGTGTATGTTGTGATTTTTCATGCATGGTAGAATTCTTTTGAGGAATAATGGTTAATGATGGTAAGATCTAATGCATACTTAAAGAAAATGGTAAAATTAGAAGGAAATCACTTAAGAAAATCGTAAAAACTTAAGTTACAAGATGATTAATTGATTATATACTATTAATCTTAACATTAAGTTTAAATGATTGAAAGTTATGGAACATGTTTTCTGCTTAATCATGGTTTAATTTTGTAACTTAAAAATTTGAAGTAAACTTGAAGAATTTTGATGTCTTGAATGTATGGCATATGACATGTTTAATGAACTTGGACATAAGATATGTTTTTCAAATGTTAAGTGGTTATAGTTGAAGCTTGGGGTAATTTTAAGTTTAAGGATTTAAATGATTAATTAATTAAGCATGTTAAATGTCTTTTAAAAGCTTAATGAAGTAACTAATTAATGGTATGAAATGGTTTTACTTGAGATCTAAATCTGTTGACTAAAATGAGAGATTAAAGTGAAGTGTATGGGTGATGATATGCGGTTTAATAGTGTCTAAATTCAATTGTATAATTGGATATTCTAATGAATAATATAAAGACATATGGCATATTATATGATAGTAGTTAAGTGAAGTGCAAAGTGTGTGTGTGATATGCGACCATGTTTATGAAAGTGGATGTTGGTATGAATATTTTAAAGATAAAAGTATATTAAAGTAAGTTTATTGTATTAATTATCAAATGGTTAAATAACAATGGTATTAAAAGGGTATGTTATAAGAAGTTATATGATGATATCTAAATAACTTCCAAATGAGTTATGATATTGAACAATATTAATAGATGTATATGAGGTTATTGGATTATATTAAACAATAATAGTATATGAATAGTATATTATTAAGAACTATTTAAGTCTAATGTTTTGGAAATTTTTTTAAGTGTTTTGTATTATGAAGTTAACTAGTTTTGTATTTTGTAATATAATATCAACTGTTTTTCAGTAGAATACAGGTTATGTTATTAATAAGGAATAAGGTAAGAAAATAGTTTATATAAGATTATGGTTTTAAATAAGTAATGTTTATTTTAATGAAAGGAGTTTAAATAAGGTGTGAATGTTCCTCGATCATTAAATGATAAAAAAGGGATGCTAGTATGGTATAATATAATGGTATTAAATAATTATCTGTGACACGATGTTACATTCATTTATCATGTCATAAGCATCATTGCATTATCACATGATACATAGCATAACATGGAGAAATAAGGAAAGCAAAAAATGAGCGAATGTGAGGAAATGTTAAATAGAAATGTATTGGGTTATGAAATGAATTCCTACGAGAATTGAATGGAAAGGAAAATGAAATGAAAAGAAAGAAATGAATGTAAAATGGGTTCCAGTAATGTGAAATGAGTTCCAGTTTGTTAAACCACAGAAATGAAATGAAATGAAATAAAAGACCCAGTACAATGCATGCATATGAAAAGGCCCACAATGAAAAAAGGCAAATGAAATGAAATGAAATGATACAGGAAATAAAAGAGGGAGTGCAATTCATAAATTGTATTCTAAAAAAGCATAAGTCATCACATTTCATATATATTGGTGAAATAATGTTATGAAATATTATACTATGATAATGATGACATAGAGAATGTTTATGATTAAATGATGATACTGAAATAAGATTCATAGATAAATAGCAAGGATGGTGAATGATGATATTGGTATACATTTAATGGTATATGATATATTAAATGAGATTTATGCCGATACATTGTGATTATGTTAAAATGATGATTCCTTTGTTGTTGTTATTATAATATGTGATTAATATATTATTTATGTTTATTTATTTTACTAGCACCACTGAGTTTTATACTTAACGTTTATTAATTGATGAACACAAGAAATAGTGACATCAGGGATCAAGGGAATTAGTGGAGTCAACAGCAAGATATTCAGATAGTGAATTTGGTAGAGGACTTGGACTTTATAGCAGATCTCTTTCCCTTAAAATTCATACTACTTACGTATTTGGTACTTTGGCAATAATAAAAGTAACAATAATATAATATATAAATCAATGTGTGTGTTTTATTAAATCAATATAATAATGCATAAATAAATGAAGTAATGTGTGAATGAAAATAATGTTTAAAAAGGTATGGAGATAAACAATGCATGTCTAATAGTATAATAATATAATAGTGAAATGATTATAGATGGTGGATCGTTATGTACCTTTTAAATAATTATACTACATTTTAACAAGTTAAGTAATATAATCCCTTATAGGATGGTTATCGATTTTCTAGAATAGAGAATTGATAATCATGCTACGGGAGCATGTTACGCAGCAGAAAGGCATGACAATGTATGTCTGTGAGAATGCAATCATGTTTTACAATCATACCATTTTTGTATGATTGCGCACAATCCATACTAGGTCCATTTCTTTATGTACCAGTACTATAAAATACCCTGGTTCTCGTAGGAACATAACGTTGCTTTATAGTTCCATGATAAGAACCTATACTATATGATTTCGTTAAGGGAATCGATAATAACTTTATGATCCAGTATGCTTTCATTGAATGTTGCTCTGTATATCACTTTCTCTTCCTCCTTATATCCTCTATATGATATATTATCAATCTTCTTATAATCCAATATAATTATATCTTATATAATAACTAATAAAATAAGGAATTGAAAGAAAATGAGGGATATAAAACTCATGAACATATTTTAGGTTGCTTAATTTATTGAAAAAGAGCTTGCGCATAGCAAGGGTAACCTGGCATATGATTTACATTAAAATCATTAAGTATTAAAGATATACATATAATTTAAAGTAGGTTACTGATGCATTCAATTGATTTGCTCAATAAAAAGATCATATTTATCATACAAGAAATATACATAAGTGATGTCTAGTGTATTGAATAACATGATGGATCACATGTATCAAATGTATACATAATTAAGAGCTTTTATTTAGTTTTTGAAGGCTGTTTAGTTATTATCAATTGTGAAACATATATAGTTAAATTAAAGGAGTGGTATGCCCATTGTTGACGCTGACTTTTCACCATCGTATAATTTTGGATCTTTGTTGATTCGGCTAGGATTTAGTCCCCGGTATCGATCCCGATTATGCATATAGGCCCCTATGTCTTCCTCTGTGTGTGTTCTGGTGCGCAGAACATCCCAGAACTAGTGGGGCCCACCATGGCACCTGGCGGAACCCGCCCCATATTTTGAGTGTTCTATGCATACAGAACACCCTTTCCTGCTACCTACGGGCGGCAAAATGCTTGAAATGCAAAGTATTGCATTTTTGGCCCTGTGCACTATTCATTATGAATAGTACATAGGAGGGGCCCATTAAATAGAAACAGGGCCCGCAGCCCCCAATATCCTATTCTTTATATTATGTACTTATAGAATACATTTTCCAGTTGCCTTACGCAAGGTACAGCGCTTGGGATCGCTTGAATTTAGAGACTAATTAACCTTAGTTAGGCTCCCTAAGCATGGAAGGAAGCAAGATCCAGAAGAAAATCCGGCCGGAATAAGGTAATTTCTTCATTTTTTTCATTTTTCTTCCTTTCTGCTACTATTTGCTGAGGGATGTGCTGCGCACATCACCTTATGTACGCCACACATAGCCAATGTGTGGCGCACATGGGGTAATGTGCTGTGCACATCACCCTAAAATTTTCCAGAAAAGGCCATTTTTCTTCCGTTTTTTGTCCGATCTGGCTAATCCAAGGCCATTCAAGGCTTTTCCATGCCTTGGATGTCTTGGATCTGCCCTAAATCTAGCCGGATTTTAACTAATTTTAACTTTAAAATTATTTTTCTTGATTTGGATGCAAATCCACGAAGCAAAACCCATTTTCAAGTCCGATCTACCTAGATCGGGGTTGGATCTAGGGTTTCTGCTGAAAAATTTTCAGTTTTCCTTCTATTTTCTCTACCATGTACGCCACACATATGCTCTTATGCGCCACACACAGTCAATGTATGGTGCATATTGGCCTATGTGCAGCGTACATAGGTCTCGGTTTTCATAGAAAAACCCAGTTTTCGTCCGAACCGCTTTCCGATCTGACAAACCCAACAACTCCAGTAGCTTCTCCATGTAATTGGGGTTCTGGATCTATCAAATATTGTCCAGATCTACTTGATTTTAGCTTTAAAATCATTTATTTTAATTAATTGCTCAATTAATGTTTGGTTTGATGAACCGGAGGCCGATTTGAGCTCAACATGAGGTACTGTCTTCATTAAAGTTATGTATTTTTGTCTATAGTTTATTTCTGTACTGACAGATTTAATTTTCGTGCAAATTGGCCTCTGATGTGTGCCACACATCATGGGATGTGCACCACACACAGTCAATGTGTGGCGCACATCGCCTGATGCGCGGCGCACATCCCTCACGATTTTCCAGAAAAAATGTATTTGAGGCCGTATTCTGGCCATATTTTGACGTGTCCTGTGGTATTTGAGTCTCACAGTGACTTAAGTATTCTGGAATTTTCATAAAATAATTTTTACATAATTAATTTTGGCCTCAAAATTAATTTTTACGATAAAATGCAATTTTTGATCGTATAAATGCGATTTTTGATAGGATTGGTTTTTAATTGGTCGTAGGGCTATCTCCAAAATTATGTGTGATAATAGTCCTCCTAATTAAATTTTCCATGATCAAATAAAATAATTTTGCTTAAAATTATTTTTATTAAAATGGATTTTCATGATCCGGCTCGTGTTTATTGTTTCAATTATTGCCTAATAATTGCTGGATTTTGACTCTTGGTTCGTACTTTTAAATGGTATTAGACTAGTCAATTAAATCCAAAATTCATTTACTACTAATGAATTTATTTGTTTATTTTGCATATTAATCCATTGTGCATTTTGGATCGTGCAACTCGAGGGAGAAAATGGGTATTGCTTAATACCCGGGAAATTATGTACGTGAGGAATATTTGTAATAGGATAGGATTTATTATTCGGTGTGTAATAATCCCCCTATTTCCTGTTTGTATCTGCTAATTTCCTCGATTCCCTTTCTCCGGCCTTTATTATTTTTGATCGTGGATGATTTATATTTGCCTAAATATTTATGTCATTCATGTCACATGCCATGTCACATGACACATGCACACACTACTATGCATGTCATGCATATAATGTATGCCATAACATACCGTATTCCATATGCATATACGTAAAAATATGTAAATACGTCAATACGACAATACATAACCCAATACGTGCAATCGATCAATACGCCTTATCATGCATACATATATGCCATGCCATGTCATATACTATGCCACGATGTATGCCATTACGCATATCATACCGTATGCCATACACATATACTATGTTGAATACACATTCACATACGCATCACTATCCTATGTCATACATATGCCATGCCATTCATCATCCCACATGCCACGCATATAGTATGTCATTCATCTCACATGCCATGCATACGGTATGTCATGCACTTCACATGCTATACATATAGTATGTCATCCATTTTTCATGCCATACACATGGTATGCCATACAATTATACCATGCCATGTCATAATTTAACATTTCACATGTCATGCCACATAACACAAGCACGTTCTATTATACATGCCATGCATATGCCATGTCACACATCATTTCACATGCCACGCATTTGGTATGTCATGCATATGCCATGTATTATATCATCTCACATGCCACGCATTTGGTATGTCATACATATAACATATCATGCATATGCCATGTATTATATCATCACACATATCATGCATATGATATGCCATACATCATTCACATGCCATGCATAAGGTATGTCATTTACTATGCCATGACACCCATCATTTCATATATCATGCATATGATATGCCATTCACCCTACGCATCATGCATACACTATACATATATCACGCATACGCCAAACGCTACGCAACCCCTAAAAACGTTAACGCATAACGAATACGCTATTTACCATAATATGTGCTTACATATTAGGTTGCCATGTCATGCATATGAGATGTCATTCACGCTCACATGACATGCATATACCATGTTACTTTTATCGCTATATCACATGACATGCATATGCCATGCCATCTAAATGCCATATAGCTTTATATGTCATTTACGTGCAACCTTTCAACGCTTATTCATATGACACGCTGTGTGCTTACAATTACACTCGCATGCTTGCCTGCTTAGGACAATTAATCCCAACTAAAATGGTAAAATCAATTTTGGAAACTCATAGAATAGATCTCCACCACCCGAACCCAATCTCTGAAGGGTTTAACTAGCACTCATGCTATCGGTCGGTTAGACCAATCCGGAACCATCCGATGGTGACTCCCTTGCGACTCTTTCAAGTCCGTATCATTCCCTAAGGGAACCCCTTAGGAAGACTGCGCTTTCGCTCCAAGTGCGGTCCATGGTCTGTGACTTTCGTAAGCCTCGCTCTGGGCCCTGGCAGAAACCGGCGCTCACACCCATGTATGGCTAAATTAACATATGGGAGTCAAGTAGGAATAAGTTTATATGTGCATGTAAATGTATCTTAAATTAAGCTTCATGGATTAATTGTACCCTACAAATTAAATGCATCTCTAAGTTAGATCATTGGACCAAAGATGACACCTTAATGCATTTAGTGAGGTGCAAACTTTCCATTTAAAATGACTGATATAAGCTTTTAAGGAGGGAATTAAACTAGTATACTTATTTGACTGTCAAGTGGCAATTTCATTGTTATGTTGTAAGCGACCAAAAAAGCTTATATGTCCAAGTTAATTATAGAATTAATAAATATTTATGGCATTAATTAAGGAAAATTTAAGTCAAAATTTACTATGCATATTCCTAGATCTAGATTGGACCAAGCAGAAGAAAAGGTGGTGAACTTTATAATCATGTTGCAACCCTAACATTAAGCTGTTGGTAGAAATTGTGATGATAAGGTAAGTTAGATTAATACAATAAACATTATATTGAGATTTAAATTAATAGATTTAGAAGATAGTCATTGGACCACTTGAACATGCATATATGACTGCAAATTAATGATGCAAGTTGCAAGCATGAAACTATAATTACCATCATATTCGCAGAATATGTCCTTACTTGCTTGTGTTGGAAGGATATATATATATAAGAAAATTAGTAATAAAACTTTTACCATAAATCATGAATGTAGCATGGTCAATAAACAGTTATTAGGGGCTACCATACTAAATTAACCGAAAGGTTATTAGATTTATATATGCTACTCAAGTTAATAAATTCACTATGTAAAAATAAACAAACATGAATGCACATAATTAAGTTATTTATGGACTGTTACATGCTGAAATTCTTAGGGAAAATCTAGAATAAATTAGTGATTATGTGTACAAGGTTGAATTAATGATTGAAATTGTTTTAGCTGGTTATAACTTTATACATATAAAAACACCATTATAAAGAAGAAAAAAAGGGGCTATTGAATATTCAGAGCTTAACACGGATGTTTTTACTAAATAGGAGATAAAATTATGTTGGATTTACAAGGTGATAAATGCATCTTAACCTATAAGTGTTACACCCACGTTAGAGACCCTAGGAGTTAAGTGTGTACACGTGTCTAGGGCTTTATGTGAATGTATATATATAAATGCATATGTGCATATGATGATGGATTGATGTATATGTGTGGATGTATTGATATGTATGCGTGTATATGCTTATATGTGTGACGTCGCCTCGTTGGGAAGCATGTCTTCTCGGTTGGATGA
>CANYBF010357015.1:0-20542 GCA_948192965.1 Dalechampia spathulata
TTTGTTTAATTGCTCAATTGAGTTGGTTAAATAAGCCGGGTGGCGACTCCACAACATTTTCTCGATGCGATCTGTCTAGTTCCTGTAGTACTTCAGGGGTCTAAGCTTTTGAGAGCAAGCACCACGGCATTTCACGCCGAACAACGTGCAGCATTCCCAGCGTCCGGGATGTGCTACTCTCACAGTAGTTTGCTAGTTTATTTTCAATAGGTAAACGTCCTTTTGGAAGAAATGGGTTTATATTAAAACACTGCTTTGAAGATTATAATTGAATTGATTAACAAATTACCTTAATCCAATTCATATTCATCCATTCCTATTAACCTATGTAAAATATGTGCATTATGTTATTAGACTATAATTAGCTAATTTGATAGATCATATATTATAACGTGATGTTTGATTACCTAAATAGTCAATAAAATTAACATCTAATACTTGACTACCATCGATCCTAAATAACGATACCTTTATACTGTAGTTATGACCCGTATTCTTACAATGACATAATTACAAATTAAAGATTTTAAATGTAAAACATGTTGATTCATCATGCTTACTAAAATACGTCTAATTATATATCAACATATGTCTGTACCACAACTTAAATCAGTTTTGTCAGTAGCATTTGTACGACTATACACTTCAGTGTTACACCCATATTAAACATATTGTCTAATTCAAAAAAATACATTTTTGACTCTTCTTAAATTATACAAATCTCGAACACTTCAATTATAGCAGAAATCAAATTTAACATTAAAAACACTTTATTAACAACATAAATATCAAAAAAATTAATTTAATTATTATTATTTAAAATAAATATTGATAAAAGATATTAAAATAAAAACCTAACCCTCTATATTAGCTCTCGGCTCTCGGCGATTAAGAACTATACTGTTAACAACTTATTCAATTATTCATTAATTAGTTACAGTTTATATATTTTTTTCCCATTTATCACTCCAATAATTATTATTATTATATAATCTATCATACTACCATCAAAACATTTTTGTTTTCTGGAACGAATTATAAAATGGGGGAAAGATGGAAATAAAATCAAGTGATTGCGGGGAATATCCGAAGAGTGGCCTGCATTCTTGAACCTCTACGTCCCATTTTCTGCATAGATCGGGCTAAGCAAGAAATGCATATAAAGGTCTATAAGTATAAAAGGGAGGAATTATTAGTAGGACACAGCCACATTTAAAATTATGAAAGCTTAGGTGCCACTATTAATTTTTACGTGGATAATTGCATAGCCTATAAAGTGATTCAATCTACACTCATCATAATTTTTTTATTTTTTACTTTATTGTTAAATAATTCCATCTCTAAAACCCATATATCAAAATATATTATCTCCAAAAAAAATTGATTGATTTTTAATGATTCCACGTGAACAAAAATTTCTCGAAAATTCAAGATAATACCCACTTGATCAGTTATCAAGGTAGGGTGTGTGTGGGTGTTGTCAATGGTTAAAGTCTAAGTGTTAGATTTAATTGCCACGTCACGTTGGCTTTTCCTTAACAAACAAATGCAATCGATCACTTTCTTCGACTACAAACATTATCAAAAATATTAGTTTTATAAAAAGATATCAATAATTATTCAATTTATTATTTTATAAATTTCAAATAATAATGAGGTAATTCATGACCATAATTATTTATTTTTAATCAAATAATTGAGATTCTCTTAAGTTATAAGTGAGAGTAACTTTTGAAGTAGCGTTTAATATATTTTTTTTCATTTTTGATTATTCAATAATAATATTTTATTGAACACTGAAAGGTTCAAAAAGAATTTAAAAAAAAGTACTCTTAATAAGAAGAAAATGGAGACAATGAACGGAGGAAAGAAAGCCAAGTTGCCTCAACGTTGAAGATGTTCGAGGTGGTTTAAGGAAATTAATTTCACCGACAAATTATATGGTTGGACTGCCCTTTTCCTTTTCCTATTTTCATTTCTGTCTTTTTTAAAACATGTAATTTTTAATAATATATTAATTGAATCATGTTGTTAAAAATGCATATCAAGTGGCAGTGAGCTCGAAAAGTTTGTTGAGCAACCGTTTTTCATGTTGCCACCACCTGCCTCCTTTCTCTCCCAATTTTCTCCGCATTAATCATTCTAGTACTTACCTAATATTTATTATATACATTTTTTTACTAACAATATAATATCATCAAATATAGATCATTATTAGAAAATTTTGAAAAATATTAAAAGTTTAATAAATTTTCAAAAATATTAACATTTATTCAACATTTATAAAAATAGTAATTTTTTAAAAAATATTTATAATAATAATATTTTTATTTATAAATTATAAATGAAAAAGAAGAGATGCAGGAACTTGAATGGAATATACTTTGAAATTCATTATGTTTTAGGTGTATTCATTAATCCATGCTCTAATTTATTAATAATTAAATAGGTATTTATCTTTACATTAATGTTATATAATTAAATAAAATAATTAAATGTGTAATATAATTATTATTATATTATATAGAAGAATAGATTCATCCAAATGTGGCTTGGTGAAAGATAAAAAAAATTATGATTTTAATAATAAATTTCCAAATTAATATTATTTTAAAACTATTTATCAATTTGTGATTCCTTAATTTTTACTTTTGTCCTTATTTAAAAGTGACACTCGTATTGTCAATTTTGCTACAAATGTGCAAGGTGTTTTTATTTTTCTTTTTATTTATTTGAAAGGGCCTAATAAAAAGTCCCTACAAATTATATCAAATCTAAATTTTTCTGTTTGACAACTTAGTCCTTCATTTTCAATTTATTTTCAATTTATCAAAGAAGTTTAGGAATTATCTTAATCCTACTTAGCTTGAAGGCTTTTATACCATTTGAATGAGTTTGCTCTTACAAATGTAGAATTTAAGAGCTACTCAAAGATCGTTATGGTTTACTATTTATTTTTCAAAATGCTTCCTAAAATTTCTAGATTCTTTCAATTTTTCATATTCGTTAAAATAATGAGAACTAGCAACAAAGCCTAAAGGTGATGTCTTTTAGAAAAATAATTTTCAAACTCACTCTATCTTATAGTCAATTCTATTAGGTACTATGAAAAATGTTCTAAGTTTTCATTCAATAATTCTATAGATGTACTTAGAAAATTAATACAATCAATAATAAAATTCACAATTCTATTACTGGATCTTTGCCTACTATGTGATCTAAATAAAAACTATTATGATGAAAATAATTATTAGTTATTACATGACTTGCAACACATCAATTATAATCATATAATGTATTTTACTCATGTTCCTAGAAATAAAAACACTTCTATGATCATAATTCAATAACCTTGAGACCCTAAACTTCATGTGACAAATCAAATAAAATTTTTCAAAGAAAAATTTAACATATACCTTACAATAAACGGGGTCTACTAATCTTCCACAATGAAAGCTTTAATATATTCTATGCCTGACACTGATGATTCCTTAGAAGGATGAAAGTTCTTTTATGCTTTAATGACCCTTTCTTTTCTTGTCTTTGGAACTTATACTGATCACTCTTTGAAAAATCAGACTATTTTATAAATCGCGAAACTAAGGTACATTGGAGGTAAGAATTTAATCTTAAAAGGCAATTATATGATTTATAAAAGCCAAAGTTCTTTTAGACTCTTTACAATCATAATACTAATTATGATTTACTATATGTTCATCACATACAAACACACATGTTTCTACAAGTTCTTGTTTTGAATTTCTAACAATTCAAATATTAGTAAAATCTACTAGACATAATTTATCTACAAATCAACAATAAATGACATAATACAAACTTTCTAAATAAACTAAAATTTTTTTAAAAAAACTTGAAATCATATTTTAAAAAATCTATTTAGACATAATTTATCGATAACTAACAATAAATTGTCTTTCTATTTCACACTTCTTTTGCTCAATGAGTTAAAGGGTATTTATAAGATAAAACTGGTGTCTTTAGTACTATTTACCAGCTGAAAAGATTCAAAAATAATTTAAAGTTACAGATAGCCAGTCAAGGTAGTCCAACTTACCACTAGAAAATATTAAAAAATAAAAAAAACAAATAAAGAAAAAGATAGATAATTGGTGTCTTTAGTCTCATTTTGCAATTATTTACTTTAATCATTTAGTGATAAGATATGTATACCTATCTTATTAGGAAATAGAGGTAAGACAATCTATCAAAGATAAGATACCTATATTGGATTAGATTTGTGTCATAATTATTCAATCATGGCACCAACATTGAACATTATCACCTCATGGAGTATATAAATCAACTTCCAGAATAATAGTTAATCTAGGTTTTACAAACTTTAGACTTTTTTATCATTCTTTTGCTTCCATTTGTAGAGTGAGCCATTCATAAGATTGAAAATGGATATACAAATGCAACATATAACACGTTATAAAGAGTGATTTATCGAATTAGTGATTTCATAAGAAATTACTTCCTTAGAATTTTCTAGCCTTGTAGAAATTCTTTGAGAATTACATCTCCAAATTCTTCCTTGGAATCTTTTAGTGGTTTTGTAATTCGTTACTAGACTCATCTTTCCATCTCAAGGACTCAATTTCATTTGAGTTTACTTGCATGAGAAGGTTTAAAATATTTAACGTAATAGTTAAATTTACCTTATGGTTCTCCAAGCAACCTAATTTCTTCTTCTTTAAGAATATCATTATTTGAGAAATTTTCTCTTTATGATTCTTTAGCTCTTTCTTTGTGGGGAAATGAAGTCTATTCAATTTTATTAGCACTACTATCTATTTTATCACTTTTATCACCAAAGCTTGTTATACTCTTTTTTTTCTATTTTTCCATTTGAGGCTAAAGATTTCTCCTTCCATCCCTTGTTGAAAATATGTTCTTTTAAACTCATTATTTTAACCTATTTTAGCCATTCTATTATAAAATGTTTAAAATGTTTACACAGTTAACAAAGCATATCTTTCAAAGCCTTTACTTTCTTTTCCACCCTTTTTAGATTAATGCTTATGCTCTCATTATCTTCCTTTTCTCGTTTAACGGGATATTGCTTCCTTGAATGCCCTTACTTTTTACATTTTTAGTATAGTTTATTTTTGGTAGTAGGATTCATCTTCAAAATCAATAAGTTCAAGAAAAAGAGAATCAGTTATTACAGTGTTATCATATGGAATATATTCAATGTCAAATTTGTAATAATTAAACCATTATTGTAATCTCAAAAGTCTAGTTTTCCTAGTCTTTTTAAAGTTTAGATACATGAACCTTTTAACATAAGCTAAATATATTTTGAGAATAAATTTTTTAGGTGCTAAAAATATATAAAAAAGCTTATATACTTGTGGACGAGGCTTTTGCCAAGATCCAAAATGAGGCTTGCAACAGACGGCATCGGGGACCTACTTGGAGAGAAAGTGCAGTCTTCTCAAGGGGCTACTTCGAAGAATGAAACAAACTCAAAAGAGTCACAAGATGGAGTCACCATCAGATGGTTTTGGATTTGGTTCAACTGACCCATAGTATGAGTTCAAAGTCAAACCCCTTAGAAATGGATTCGGGTGGTGAAGATCTATTCCTTCAGAGTTTCGATTTTATCATTTTAGTCGAGTTAATTAACCTAGGCAGGCAAGCATTCATAAGCATGAAATAAGCACATAATGCGATATAGCATAGCAACAATCATAATAGATAAAGCATGGTAAATATGATATAGCAATCATGGCATAACATCATGATATGTTAATCATGGTGAATAAAACATGGCATACGCATAACATGTGAGATAATATGATACAAGTATGTCATGTGAAAGATGACGTGGAATAAGTATGACATGCAAGGTAACATTGCATAAGCATGACAAGTGAAGTGATATGGCATAAGTATGACATATAAGATGACATGGCATAAGCATGACATGTGAAATATGACATGACATAGGCATGACATGTGAAAGATGACATGGCATAGGCATGACATGTAAAAGATAGCATGGTATAAACATGACATTGCATAAGCATGACATATGAAAGATGACATGGCATAGGCATGACATGTAAAAGATGACATGGCATAAGCATGATATGTGAAACGTGACATGA
Organism: Dalechampia spathulata; assembly: GCA_948192965.1. Classification (NCBI taxonomy): domain Eukaryota; kingdom Viridiplantae; phylum Streptophyta; class Magnoliopsida; order Malpighiales; family Euphorbiaceae; genus Dalechampia; species Dalechampia spathulata. Next base: position 6,135 of record CANYBF010357015.1, read on the forward strand.
CATAGGCATGACATGTGAAAGATGACATGACATAAGCATGACATGGTATAGCATACATCATATAACAATAAAAAAAATAAGCATAGTAGCATAATAAGGTATAGCAGTATGAATGAAAATTAATAATGGCCTGAAGAAAGGGAAAGATAGAGATAGGGGGATACATAATAAAATAAGGCTAAATCATACATGTCAAAGAAATTAAATGGAAGCCTATTATATTATAAAGGATACTCAACGATACAAAAATTTGAGATGTTAAGCAACATCTCCTCCACTCAGGAAAATAGCCTTAGGCATCACAAGCTAAAATGCATGAATGAAAAATGCAAATAGATAAATAATTATTACGCAACAAATGAGATGTCATACATGAATGACAAATTATATGCTATGTGAAAGTATGAATCAAGGATCAAAGTTCAATGAATGTAATGGCAACACTCATGAAAATATAACAATAAATATAAGTCGAGTCATGAAAATCATGAAAAAGTAATCAAGTTTAGGTAAAATCAATTAAAAGCATAATTTGAAGATTCTAAGATCACATGTGATATCAGTTAGAAATGAAATAACATCCAATTAAGCTAATCATGTCAAGAAAAAGTTAAAACATAATTAAACAGCATTTAATTGAGAAATAAGCAAATTAATTGATTTAATGATAAAATCAACCAAATTGATCATGGCAAATGAAATTGGAGGACTCTAATATCATCTAAGCATCAATTAGAGATAGAAAACATATTAAATTCAAGTTCAATCATATCAATTGCAATAAACATCAAATTAAAGAAGCTTTTAACTTGAAAGTTAATTTTAAAGCCAAAATTAATCAAATTGCATCAATGTATGATGAATTCAGATCATTAGAGTAATATAAACCACTAATGTTACTGAAAACTTTGATTAACATCAAACAACAATTGAAACCAAGTGAAAAATCATGAATTAACAGAAAACTAGTAGCTATATGCATTGTATATATTATGATATTTGCCATATATAGGCTATATGTATCGCATGTACTATGATGTGTGCGGCATGTAATGAGCAAAAATAGAAGGAAATCAAGTTTTTAAGCAAACACATAAATCAAATCACAAACCCAAATGAATATGTAACTGTCACAGATCATTCTAACTTCAAAAAAGCTAAGAATGCTATTGTTACATTCATGATTGAAGCTAATCAATGAAAAAAACAACAAAAATCACAAATCCATAAAGAAATCAAGAGAAAATGAGAAAGGAAGAGGCATTCCACACTCACCATGAAGATTAGCTTCAAATTTTGATTCCAAACGAGTTTAGGGATTTAAAGTGTATATTAATTAATCTATAATCCTAATTAATAACTTAATTAAGTATTTAATTAAGTGAGAAGTGATTTTGGCAGAGTATGGCTATAATTAATAATTTTCAAACCTTTTTTCTATAAACATATGGCTTATATTTATAGGTGTAGGTCATAAGTTGCTAAAAACAAGTAAACAATGTGGAATTCTATGAAATTAAACTAGATATGTGTAGTATATAGTGTTATATATACAGCATATAGTGATATATCCATAGCATATAGTATAGAAAAAGGTTATATGTGTAGCATATAGTGCTATATTTGTAGTATATATCACAGAAAAAGGCTATATACATAGCATATAACAGTATATATGCAGCATGTCATAAATTCCATCTTTGTGCGCCCCCTAACCTAGGTACATTGAGATATCCACCCCATACTCATAAAGCATCATTTATGTAATAAATGCATGGTGACATATGAATTATGCGAATATCTACTAAACATGCGTAACATATAGCACTATATGCTCCACACATCAGAAAATACATATGATGTATTCTACCTTCCACAAGTAAAATGTAATATGCTCCGCATGTCTAGAGCACTTGCGGGAGGCTAAAAGGCATATATGCAAATTAGGATCGATATCGAGGACCTATACCAAGCCGAATCAAAGAAAACCTAAAGTTGTAGTGTATGGGTAAAAAGTCAGGATCTACAATACCATTCTTTGTAGCAAGAATCTCTTTTTTATGAATTAAATAGTTCAATTTTGAACCTTTAAAAATTTTAGATCAATACATATAAATAGGTTCAAGTGCACTCTAATTACTGTCAAAAGCATTTGTCTCCAAGACTAACTCATCTGCATCAAAGGGTAAATTGAAATGTGGAAATTTAATCATTTTTTATTTTACCTTTCTTATAGCATGAGTATCTTTATCATTCTAGCACCAAGGTTTTTTGTTTGAGGTTTTCTTTACAATTTTACTTAAGTAGTTAGACAAATCTTTAACAAGTTATCGAGCATAGTTAGCAAGTCCACAAAATATTTATACTTACTTTTTATTCTCCAATTCATTAAGAAACATGGCTATTTTTTCATATATATAATCTTGCAACCATACCTTTTCTTTAGCTATTATTATTAGAACTTCACTTGTTCTTTAAACCATTATATCTTTCATTTAGATAGAATCATATCTTGCTTTCAAAAGATATCAGTTACTTATTCCAAATGACTTATGTGTTCAGTTTCATTATTGCTAAAAAATAATGCATTATCTATATAAAACTATGCAAAGCTTCTTTAATAGTTTAAAGGCATTATCCATTTTATATTGAAAAATGCTAGGGCATTTTTTAAATGGAATGACATAACCAACCATTTATACATTCCTTAAGAAGCATTGAATATTATCAATGATATTGAGTCTTCTTCTATTTTAACCTACCAATAACCACTTTTTAAATTAAATTTAGAAAAAAATGGAAAGTTATTTAAGACTTAACCTATCAATGACATCTTTTATTGTAGAAATCTTATAGTCATCATCTTTTGTAACATTATTTACTTGATGATAGTCTACAACCATTCATGTTTTTCCTTACACTTACTTTATATGGTTTATGACCATAAAGGTTGGACTAGAATGTAGACTTTTACTATCCCTAATCAAATCTTTTTTGAGCAACTCAGGAATTTATTTATCAAATTCCTCTATCATCTCCTTAAAATAAGTTATGTTTTTAGGTTTGATGATAGGGTTAAGGTTTTTTAGTTCTAATTTAACTTTAGTGCCATTTAGAATCTATAAATTTAATGGATCATCATTAAATTTTATTGATCATTATATGAATAATAATAAGACGTATGGAGAAGATTATCATGCCTGAAATAGTGGTAAGATAAATGGAAAAGAGTGTAAAGATTGAGATATTGGAGGAAAAAATGGAGAAGATAGTATGAGAAATCATCAAAGAAAATAATTTATTAAATATGATGTAGAACATTCAAATAGAGAAATAAGAGTCTTAGGATTGGATGTTTACATAAGCTCCAAATTATGCACCCCTAGGCAAGATCCACCTTCTTATAACTTTACAATACTGTTCCATATATTCAAAATGATAATGCATATCTGGAGAAGCAACAAAAGCCTAAATAATTCATTTAATTTAATTCTCCTATAATTTCATCCATCTTGAATGTAGTTCTATCCAATTGGCATATGTATTATGTAAGTCAGATTGGTGAAAATCTTTACTTTGTAAAGGGTGGAAGAGAGATAGGTTACGCTAATCTAAACTAATAAAGGACCCTATCAGGTTAATACCACTTGACTATATGAATAGACAATATTGGAATAATCATCCTCCAGATATGTTGGCTTTGTAAGCATTGACGAGGTAAAATATTCAAAATGTCTTGCTCATAAGGCTCTTAAATTATCTAGAAAATCATACATACATCATTAGCCCATGAAAGATCCAACCTTAACATATATCAGAGATGACATAGGTAGGGATCTCTATAATAATCATGTTTTTACTCTATCTACAATGTAATATAGAAGTTAAATAAATTTTGAAACAATGAAAGTTGACTAAAGGAATTTAACTGAATGAAGTTAATGTAATACCTCTTGCCATAAAGGGCATTATCTGGAAAAGGATTAGAATTAATTCTGGGAGATAGAAATGGTAATCTCTTTTATGCCCATATTTATAATAGGAATAAAGGACTAGATATTTAGGAAGCCAATGAATATTTGCAAGAATCATAAAGCTCATGATACATAATGCCAAACATGCAGAGCCCTAATTATATTGTCTCATAATTTGAGATTTTCCAAGAATGGTAGATAAAATAAGCTCATTGTACCATTATTCATTGGATAAAATATTTGATCATATAGTAGTCTTAAAATAGCTACCCTAGCATGGTAATGCATGACATGAATAGGAGCATCATCAGGGAGTTGACTAAATTCATGTATAAGCCATCTTTAATTTAATTTTACACCCTTCTTGCAGTAAAAGGTGAAATACCCCAAGCAATTGTTCATATATTACATTCCAATTATGTTGAATATCTTGAGCAAGAATTCAATCATCAATAAAAAAGTTTGGTGATTATAGCAACATCTTGTAATGTCACCATGCACTTCACCTTTGATAAGTGGAATGTAGAGTTTTAGGTCTCCACCTCTCATCTAATGTGGTTATTAAATGATGAACAAGATTGAAATGCCCTATATGAAGAAGTCTATAGAAGCATGTATTATGAATTACAATGATTACATAAGGGTGCAAATCTTTGATGATGACCATGTAAGGATTTGTTTTGTCTACAATGGAGGACCTCGATATTGACCTATATCACATCCTGAATTTAGTGGTTCATTGTGCATTCATAAATTGGTGTTATGTCATGTTTTATATATTATTGGTATGAAAATAATATGAAATTATTATTATGTTGATAAGTATATGATAAGAATTGAGTTTAAAACTCAAAAGAGGAAATTGAAAATTTTACCAAAACCATTGAGACGAACTCTAATCGACACTAAAACGATGATTTCTATGTTAAAAACATTGAATTTGATTGAATGGTTTTGACCAAAGTGCTTCTATTAACTTAAATTAGATATATGCAAAAGTTAGAAAAATTGAAATTTTGGGTCAATTATGATATCATAATTAATGAAGGTGATGTATACGAATGAAATTAAGGTGATTTTAAGGAATTTGGAAATGAAAAATTAAGAATTAATAATGAATTAGTGAATTATATAATTAATATTAATAATAGAAAATATAATTAGAATTTTAAATTTTATGACATGATGATGTCATGAATACTAAATGATGATGGTTTGTAATATGGTTTGTGAATACTAAATGATGTCATGAATACTAAATAGGAAATTTTGAAATATGGTTTGTAAATAAGTAAATAAGAAATTAGAAATATGAGAATAGAATTAAGATATGATATATTAAGTCAATATATATAAATAAATATAAGTGAAATTGGTAATTGAAAAAGTGTATGGAAAGTTGAAAAGTAGTTTTGGAAATGGTGTTAGTGGGTGGAGAGAGAGTGTAAGAATATTAATTAATTTGTTTGGGAAAATTTATGGATGGTATTTATAATTAAATAAGGTGTATTTAAGTATTTATTTAAGTGTATAATATGAAATTTAGGATTTTGATTGGAGGATTTTAAAATAAACTAAGAAAATAATTAAGTTTAGGGGCTTAAGGGGTGCTTTTGAGTTGTTTAGGGACTAATTTGGAAATTTATCCAAATGGACTTCATTTCATCTGAATTTCTTTCTTATTTAACCTTAATTTGACTTAATAATGCATCTGAAACATTATTTGGCTGAGATAAACCCTTCCTATCCCTCACTGCTCTCTTAACCTTACATTTTTCTAAAAGCTTATCTTCTTCTTATCCTTATCTCTCCTCTTTTGGTCTTTGTTTCTTTATTTTCTTTCAAACCAGCCAATACCTTCATCATTTCCACTCCATCTTTCTTTTGTAACTTCATTAATCTTACAAACTTTGAACAAATAATATAAGCTAAATGTAAGAGACTTCCATTTCCTTTACACTTGCTTAAAGGGCGTATGCACGTTCATTTGAAGCTTCAAGGCCAAACTCTTTTATTTTTGTTTTCTTCTAAACTCACATATACTTCAAGGTAAATGTGTTTAACTTAAGTTTTTGTTAAAATGGTTCCATTTTATTACCTTTCAAATGGTGACCGAATGCTCTTTTCCTTGAAGCTTTAAAAACCAAAGATATTCCTTTTGTGAGTTGAAGTTTGCTTATTTTTCAACTCTTTTTTGGTTCGGATTCTTCATGATTTAGCTAGTTCTATGTGAGTACTTCAAGGTAAGGTCAATAAAATTTCTATTTTTCTTTGTTTCAATAATGACCGAACCACTTCTTTCATGGATCTTCAATTTTACTTACAAATCATGAAGATCCATATGTTTTGATTAAAAACCAAAACTTCTTTTTATTTTAACTTCTTTTTATGGTTAGATCTAATATATTTTAATGCATTCATGTTGATTTGAGTTATAGATTTATAAAGAGAAAGTCATACGGTGAAGAATCATACCAAATCCGAAGCATAAGTTCAAATAAGGTCACTTTAAGTGAAGATTTGAGTTATATAGTTTGAAAGGTGAGTTGGTAAGTATTAGATAGCTATAGTTTCATTTGATTTATGAATTTTGGTGGATTTTTAGTTGTTTGCCGAATGGTACTCATTTTATTTGATAGATTTTGGTTTTGATTTGGTGATTAAAAGGCTTAAGATTGTAAAGATACATGAAATAAAGCATTGGGTGATTGTGTGGGTGTGTGTGTTATGGATTCTCATTTTTGGCTGAAACATTCAAAGAATAATTTACTGCTTGGGAAGTTTAAAATGATATTAAGGTGATAATTTAATAAAAATAAAAGATTAATGATAATGAAAATAAGAAAAATAAGCTTAAGATGAGCTAAAATAGATGAATTAAGGGTTTAATGTCATTTAAAGAGTATATGATTTGATAAATTTGAATTAAATTGTAAAGTTTAAGTATGACTTAATAAAATTTCTTCTAATTAAGGTTTAATAAAGTCTTAATGTTAAATTAATAAGGAAGTCATAAGAATGTGGGCTTAAAAGAGCATAAGATAAGCATGTTGGTCATATTAAGATAAAGATAAGCATGTTTAACATTGTCATAGCTCAAGAGTTAAAGATAAGTTTTTAAAAAAATTAAGCATCCCTTATAGAGTTATTATTAATTTCTTAACTTAGAAGATCTGTAATTACACTGTAGGAGCATGTCTCACCATTTAGGGTGTGATAATGAATTAGTTCCAACAAATCAGAACTATAAGTACATCTTTTTTTTCTTAAATTTAGTCAATTTTCCTTTACAACAATCAACACATGTTTCTGGGTCACTAAAGTCATAAGTAGGCAAAATTTCATACTTGATTAACCTTTCTACTCTTTCCTTAGAAATATGGCCTAAATATCTACGCTATAATTTCAAGGATTTTTCTTTAATTGGAAATATTTTCATAGGAACATTTTCTACATTGAAAGAGGTGGGATTCATTTCATCAAAATTCCAACAAAGTTTATACAAACCATATGATAAACTAGCAAAACTAACTAATTTTGAGTCAAAAGCACTATTTATAATGCTTGCTTTAAACTCAAAAGCATAGCCAAGCTTGTTAAGCAAGGAGACAAGCACTAAATTCCACCTTTTAGATTAAACATATGAAATGTTTATCAAAATGAGTTTGTAACCTGATTGAAGATGTTATATCCTAAATCGAGCACCCACTTTGTATTCATGATTGATATGCCTTGTTTTATGTCTTAAAAGTGTGATTTTAATATGAAATTATGTTAATGATGATAAGTATATGATATGATATGATTTTTATATTATTAAGTTGAAATAAGGACTTTTGACGAAACCATTGAAACGGACCACTGAAGGATAGTAATGTGATGAAATTGGTATTGAAAATATTTAATACATCTAAGTATGTATGCTTAAGATGATTGATTTAACATAAGTTCAATAACATATATAAGATGAAATAATATTATTGGAATTAATTATGATGTCATAATTGGGTAATGATGATGTAAACATGATATGTAATGATGATGTAAGCAGGATGCAAGCATATAAGTATAATTATGGTTCTAATGTATTAAAGAATAAATAATTATGTATTGATAATACATTAGTAAAAGTATATAATAATATGTAGATAATAGAAAAGTATATTAGTATTTTTATTTATGATATCATAAAATGGTAAGATGATGTCATAAATGTAGTTCTATTCCCGAACCCAATCTCTGAAGGGTTTAATTAGTACTCATGCTATGGGTCGGTTGGACCAATCCAGAACCATCCGATGGCGACTCCCTTGCGAATCTTTCGAGTCCGTATCATTCCCTAAGGGAACCCCTTAGGAAGACTGCGCTTTCGCTCCAAGTGCAGTCCCCGGTCCATGACTTTCGCAAGCCTCACTCTGGGCCCCGGCAGAAACCGGCGCTCAAACATATAATCTATTAAATACTTCACAAACATATCTACTTTATATACTTTTATCTACTTTTGAAAAATTACATAGTAACACCTTGTTTTGTAAAAAGAATTTGTAGTTGCTTGTTCAACCACTTATTCCAATTTAAGGAGAAAAGAAAAATAATTTTATAACTGAATTCCTTATGGAGAAAATAACACCTACAAAAATGGAATCAGTGGATAGCATTCCGCATATTCAACAATCTATAAGAAAAAGATAGGCAAAAAGAAGCATAGAAAAGAGAATGGACAAGATCAAGGAAAAAATTGATAAAGTTCTTAAAGAGATAAAGCTAGTTAAAGTTACCATATAGCTCAAAAATGCAGGATGGAGAAATAATGAAGAGCAAGCAAAATTTTTCTTTGATATTGGACAGATAAAAGATAAAGAAGATACTAGGAATGAAGTTAAAAACACTAAAGAAAATAAAGAAATTGAGGATATATAATTTGAAAAAGAAGAAGAAACTAAAGAAGATGAAGAAAATAATAAAGATGAAAGAAATGATGAACAAGAAACTAAGGATGAGGAAGATAAGGGAAGCGAAGATGATGATGGGAGCAATAAGGAATTAGAAACATAAGATGATTATGAATATGATGAATTAGAAGAGCAAGATGAAGATACCTCAACTAGTGAAGAAATAAAGAAAAAAGATATTGAAGAGGTTAAAGATGAAGAACAAACTAAGCAAAATAAAGCAAGCAACCAAAGGATAAAGACAGTGACCAAATTAGAAATGAAGAGGGTGATAAAATAAAGATTCAAAACCTCAAAGAGGTAGATAAGGTATATAAGCATAATGAAGGCATGCAGCGATCTTAAAAGCAACCTGACCCTATATATAATGACAATACTACAATGAATGATGAAGATATCAACCTTAATTTGGAACAAGTTGTAAGGAAGATAGGGCACACATTATAAAATGAAGAGCAAATAAAAGAGGTATGTATTTACATAGTAATAATAAAAGAATACTTCAAGAATCAGGTAAATGTACTTTAAATATTAATAAAAACTCAATAAATATTCAAATCTAATAATAAATTTTTTGTTAATAAGATCAAAAAATCTTTATTGATGAAAGCGGTAAAAATAATGAACAAGAGGGGATAACACAAGTAAGTATGGTAAAGCCAATAATGGAAACAGATAAGTATGATAAAGATAAGCAACCATTACAAGTAAATAAATTTGATCATTATCTCTTATACATATATTACTTATCTACCTTATCTACTTTATCTATCTCTTTTAATTAAATTTCTTAAACATAGACAAGGATGAGACTTAAAAGATTTACTATCAAACCAAAAAAATTCAAGAGCCCATATATTAAAAGGTTTGGATTTATACAAGAGAAAGAAAAAAAAGAAGGCAAAAACATGTAGAGAAGGAACTAAGAAAAAACATTATCTTTTAAAAGTTTCAAATATGTTACAAATAGGTTTGGATCATTACTTTTTTTAAAAGTTTCAAATATATCTTTTATAATTATGTGCATAGGTTTAAACTTGAATATGTTAGTGTGTTTTCTTATAGTAGATGAAGGTACTTTATATACCTTATTTATCATCAAGAAAGACTACTTGAAACTGAATGAGTGGTAGAAAAACCTTTCATAACAACAAAGTTTTACAGTAGTAGATAAAGGACAAACATCTAATGGCAGTTTATTATATCATTTAAAAGGTTTTTAAGATATTTAACAATGATAACTACTTTTTTAAGAAAAACTTACAAATATGTCATGCCTGCTCGATGAAACATGCTCCCATAAGATGATTAATAAAAATCATAAAATTAGGAATTCATTAATCAAACTACAAAGGATCTGTGAATTTTTAAAAAAATCAACAGAATATATCTGAACTATTTCTAAAATTATTTGTCTCATAACTTGTGGCTTTGGTGCATCTGTCATATAGATATTCACATCTTAAATATGACATGCCATCTACTAGTTCCCAATGTTTAGATATCATTTATGAAGTTAGATAAGCCATATACTAAATATTTTTAGCACCTTTACAAATTTACAAGCACAAAAGATTTTACTATCTTTAGACTTTATAATAATAATTACATAGTAAAATATCTACTAGGAATATGTTACATTATCTAAACACAGTTTTGAGGATCATTCAAGTCTCGGAATAATCCTGACTCAGCTGGTGCTTCATTGGTCCGGATGTCCCTCTGAATTACCTTGACCTGCATTCATCAATACATAAATATTGAGTATAAAACTCAATGGTGTCTAATAATAAGAATGTTATGAATAAAATTCAATTATCTCATTATAGTTTAAATATAACTAATAAAGAAATCAATTAATACTAATTAATCATAACAAATATAAAAATAAATAAAATCATCCCACCAATATTCAATTATTCTAACGATGATAAATAGTAATTTTTGACAATTATTTCTATAAACAACTCAACTTTCCTGTAGATCAATGAAAATATCTTTTCTGTTAACCAATATGATAATAATAATAAAATCATCCCATCAACATTGGATAATAATAATAATAATAATAATGAATTTCTACCGCCACTTCTATATACTCATCAATTTTTCCATAAATCAATTATAATTTCACTTTATCAATCAATAATAGCATTAACATGCTTGGCATTAACGAATGATAACTTAGTATCACATTCCTCTTTCTATGTATAAATGATATTCTATATGAAAATGAGTTCATATGTATAATGCATTCCTCTGTTCTCTATCATTTCATCATTCCTCTGTGAATTCATCATTTCTTTGTGATCATAGCAATTTCTATCTTTGATTGTGCATAATCTGTACTGGACATATTTTCAATGATTTATTTTATTCCCAGTACCTCTATATACTTTGTCTCTATATTTCTCTACCTCTGTATCATTTCATATATAAAAATACTAGTGTCTCCCTTGTATCGCCTTATATATATATATATATATATATATATTATACATATATATATAACTGTGCCTCCCATATTCTTCTAAAATGTCATGCTAATGATTCATGATGCATGATTTTAATGCATATGCATTTATATATTGATGACACAGCTGTAAATAATAACATCTCAAAATATATTCATACATCGCATATCCAATATCAATATAAAATAATTAAATATTCGTAACACTTTATGTTATGTAGCTTGAATCAATAACAATGACACAACTGTGAATCAATAACAATCCAGAATATCATATATCACATAAGCATCATTAATGAATAATAATTAAATACGCATAATATTTTACATTCCAAAGCTTGAATTGTCAAGTTTTTTATTTTACCTACAGTTTCATTCACAATATAACTATTATTAATCACAAACATAATCTATGCCATTCCTTATTAATTTCCTAATACATATATTTAAGTCAACAATAACTTAGGGCAATTGAGTAAATACTCATTATTCCAGAAGGCATTCATCCATATAGATATAAATTTAATCGATACTATTTACACTTTAAAAAAATGTAATGAATGTACAATTTATATCGAACCATTATTTGCATACCTTGAATAACACACTTGTGAATTTTATTTATACAAAATAATAATAATAAAGATAGTAATTATAATATTAATAGGCACAAACCTGTTTTCACCTTATCTTTATCTGATTGTGAAATAGGAGTCGTAACCCTGTTATCCTTGTCACCTATGGTATATGCACTTTTTAGATGTTTAATTCCACATGTACAATATATACACATCCTTACACATGTATAACATGATGTAAACATTCATATTCTATTTAGCACATATGTTTATTACCTCCTTACTATTGAATCTTGAGTTCCAACTTGTCTGATTAGTCCTGTTATTAACTACACATCAAGCTATAGGTACTTCTTGTTAAAATCATATAATTGACTTAACTAGTGTATTTATGACTTAAATTATCACAAATTTACTCAATTCTTAATTCAAAATATTTTAATTAGTAATTATATTCTAATGTTAATGATACTAATTTCCTATGTTAATTTTTATACGACCATTTAATTTTATTATGAACTTATATTTAGGTTGCTACTCCTGGCGTAATCCTACCTAACTAATTCTTGTAAACATGGTCTACTATAATTTATAGCGTACATTGATTAGTTTCAAGTCCCATGATGTATATGTGGAGTGTCGGTAGTGTTATTACTACTGCTACTTAGCTACCTAAATATCAACTTACATATGGCAGTTAGTCCGGGTAAAATTCTTATTTTATTTACCCAAAATGGTCGTGTATTCCCTTGGACTCAGCTATCCCTTCCTATGTGCAACCGCTTGACCTGCTCTAGTGTTTTACGTAATGATTATGTATCTTGGAAAGGTTAGCATGTAGTCGTTGTCACGCAGAAGCGGGCTGATTTATCACGTATTAAGTTAAGGAATTCAACCATAAAACCAGCACCCAACAGCCCCTCGCAATAATACACTAATAACTACTCACTTCCACATCTCTACTATTAGTTTCCACTCTCATCTTTGTTAATCTAAATCAGATTATCATAGTTTAGCTAAAGTGTATTTGTAACTCGTGAACAAGGAACTCAACATTCTTTTATTCAACAATTAATCCCTCAGCACAGCAGCTGACGTCAAGCATGTTAATACGCATAATACAAATGGGGTTTTAATTTCATAAATCAATATTTTAATGAGTGTAAAGCTGCTTAAGTCAACACACTAGCACCCATAACTAAATTAAAGGTTCATGCTGGCTGCTTAATACAAATGTTAGTCACAATAATAGTTCAAACATTTCGGTTCGTAGTAGTGCACTTTTAATATAGGTAACCAACAGGCTTCTTAATTACTTTGTCTCCCCTATATAACTATAATTCGGTTCAGTCCTGAGCAGGGATGGTGTTTACTTGAGCAAATAAACATACCCAAGCAGCTTTAGATTCAAAAGAATCATTTTTTTCCAAAGAAAGACTGCTTAGCTCAGCATCAACCTTATATGTGAGCTGACAGTAAGAGTTACTAATATGTCCCTTCCACACACCAATATCAACTCCATAAATAATTCGCTAATTTAGGAATCTTTCGTGCAACCTGGATGAGCTCAAGATTCAACAGGTTTTCTTGATCTTTCGCTCTCCAAATAAACTTGGTTCTTTTCATTTAGTTTTTGTATAACAATAATCTATAGTGTTTTTAAACACACCTATTTCAAAACTTTATTCTTTAACATAGCAGCTAGTGGCAGCACATTAATACATGCACACAAGTGGAATTCTAGTTTTAAAAGTCAACACTTAATTGAATATTAAGCTGCTTCGTTCAACGTTCATTACGTGGATAATTTCTTGTGTTCTATCTGGCCACAACAGAATGAAATATAATCAAATGGTTTATGACTCATATATCCAGCATGCTAATTACGTATGTATGCATTCACGCCTCAATCGTGCGTTTAACTAACAATTCTTTAAATATGCGGTGGTCGCTTTAGATTTTTTAGAATAAAAGAATGTAATTGTTTACTTGGTTAATAATTTGTGTAATCCTGGCGCAAATGTTTAAAGTTTATGTCTTAGATTTCTAGAATTTATTCATAACATCTTTGCCATCCTAAAGCTCAATAATTCTGAATTTGATTATACTACCAAGATGGTTTTCAAGATTCACTAGACATTGTTACTTCTCTTTCTAACTGTCTCAATGAGTCTTGATTTATTACTAAGTACAAATAAGAACACACTGCTGAATTTATAATATGGACGCACCATCAGCAACTACACCAAGATGGATCGTAAACAACATTCTTATAAAGGTAACGCACGCATTAAGGATCTCAACTCTCATCTGTTGTTTCAATCCTTTTTGCAACTAGTTAATAATCATGAATAATGTTGACAATAAACACACATACAAGGAGAAAAATTCACACACATCATTCTCTCAATCATCACTCACAATACTAAAA
>CANYBF010357016.1:0-30323 GCA_948192965.1 Dalechampia spathulata
TTCCTCCATTTCCCTATTTTCATGTTGTTAGTGGGAGGTTATTCTTCCATATAGAAGTAGTGCTCCTTGTATGTAGGAAGTAGTTATTTCTGCACTTGTATATATTCAGCAAATCTGATGGAATAAAGGAAGCTATTAAAACCCAATTTAAGTCTTCTTGACTGAGGTTCAGGCTCCCTTTAACGAGTCTGACTTTTTCTGTCTTCCACCATAGGTCACTCAAGGAAACACCCTAACCCAAACACCCAAACACCAACCCCTCCTACTACCCATCGACCCATAACTAGATCCGTTAGCCGGGACCATAACACAATGTTAATCCCAGAGGATAAATGTATGTATATATTTGTCTATCAAAGATCAGCTTTCTGCATGACCTTAAAAATCTCTAACTATGCTGGAGAAGGCAGAACAAGTCAGTTTTGCAAAGAAATGCCATGGATTATCAGTACCTCATCCCATCTCTTGTCAACAATAATATTCAACAGGATAGTCTGAAAGTTGCATGCCAATAAACAGTAATCATAATAACCATGGTACTCTTAGAAAATAGACAGGTTCCTTAAGCTAAAAACAACTAACTTTCCAAGGTTACACATTAATGATTAAAAGATTAGTATAGCATAATCATACCCAAATTCAGATTGTATCTTTAACTCCTGAGCTCACCATGTATGATTTTATTGATGCAATACTTCAATGCAAAGTTATCCACTAAGCCACATAAGCTATTTATAATAATATAAGCTTGTTAACTGAAGTCCAGAATCAGTGGCTGCTTTGGTACTCACCATAAGTCAATGAACTTGTCAACAATGTCAAAAGATCTATCCTTGAAAAGCTCCACTGTTATAACACCTTTTGATGTATTTAAAACCTAATAACAAAATGAAAATCCTGTAAGTACCCATTCACCAGAATACAATGATATTAACACTCTCACGATCAAAATATTTTCAACAAAAAACCATGAAAAGGAAATGAGAGACGTACAACATATTCAGGGAGATCAGATTTCTTTGAATTCACAAATGCATGATCAACCTACATCATCCAAGCATTAAATCAACTAGGATATACATAATACTGGTCAAAAAGTATACGCACAAGTAGAAATGAAGGAAAAGTACTAAAACAGCACCAAAACCTCTAAAAAAAGGAAAAAGGAAATTAATTGGAAGTAACCTGAATGCCAGAATTCCCACTTTCAGATTGGATTCTTGACCTGAAAACGAGTTAAAACCAAAGAAAGATATTTGGCATTTGATTTATGAGCTGAATCAAGTAGAATTATAGAAAATTGAGGGGAAAAAAGATGGATGGAAAGAGAAGGAAATTTATAAAGAAAACGGACCTTAAGGACCAGTGTCTGTAAGAAGAATACAAGAAAAAAACAAATAATGAAACTATTAATGAACAAGAAATAATAGAGACGGCGCTTATTCGACTTGGTGCTTTCTTCTTCTTGCTTTGTATTAAAAGTGCTTGTGGTTTGATCCTTGCCATCTTCCACAACAACAACAACACACCAAACTGAAAAATTAAATTTGTAAAAATTTACAACTGAATCGACATTTCAAGATCTTGTTTTTCACAATCGATCAAATGATTAGAAATAAGCAAAAATTACCTGAGTGATTGATTCTGTAGTGGAAATCGAACGATTTGATTTGATTTTCAAAATGTTGGTTCCTGCTGTTTATCTTTCTCTACCTGTCACCTTGTTTTTAATTTTCAAAAGAAACTTCCTCGGAAAAAACATTAAAATAAAACAACCAGTGGGCTCTATGGGCTTCTTAATGGGCCAAATTTAGCCCAATCACGAAGCCCAATATCTCCGCCAGGCCTGCTACTAAAATCAGTTCAGCTCCGTTGATTTCTTTTATAAAACCTTTTTCTTATGACATAATTACAAAAAATCAGTGTGTTTTCTAATAATATCATACGATTTTTCTATAAAAATATTTAAAATTATTTTTAAATATTATTATTTTGTTAGATTTAGATTAAAATTATTCTATAAATACTTTTTAAAAAAATTTTCAAATATATTTTTCAAACTCAAAAATTAAAAATAAAATTGAGTTGATGGGGTTCGTTTATCCGGTTTGAAGGTGATTTACCCTTATAATTGTAAAGATGAGAATTAATTAGTGAATGAACTAACAATTGTATCTTTCCATAAAAACCGGATGCCATGTTAGTGATCGAAGTACAAAGCTAGTGCCAGTAGTACAACCCTCACGTAATACTACAATCCTCACACCCATTTCTTCTAACATCTTAGAGATTTTCATTATCCCCCATTGGTGTAAAAGCGACACTCTTAGGTCTAGCAACTCTATATGCCACAAAAACGCTGATGCATATGGAAGCTACTGAAAATAGAAGGGAAAAGGCACTGGCAATGTCTCCGGAGCCGCCTGGTGAGGATGTGCTCAGTGCTGAACTGCCAGCAGAGAAATCGAAAGGTACCCAATCACAGTGAACGGAATAGTGACTTGACCCATGCCAGGAATTCTTATCAACTGGATACCAAAATGCAACAGCCATCTTGCTCGATCCGCCGATGGTAAACTGAGCATCCTGCGCAGGTAGGCAAAAAACAACTTATTTGAGCTCTTCTGCTGCATGTAATATTTCAACTATGGAGTTGCGTAAATCACCCATTAGCAATATTAAGGTCAGACAATATATCTTGTTGGAGATTAATTCCATATGGATAATAAATGAATGGGCAAACTAATTAAAACGAGACTTGGTCTGTTTCGATGACATGTAATTTGAAGAGAACCTCTGAGCTGCAACTACACAAACTAAACTTTTAACCACGATAGCAAACTTCCCAACACAATGAGTAAGTCGGTAACCTGTTGGAGACGATCCATGGTTCTTAAAGGCCTGGAGAACTCGAAATAATATGTGCCCTTTTGACCATCTGAAGTATAAGGACTGTCTTCCTCTACAAAACCTGTTATGAAATGCTAAAGATATTTAGGAGAACAAAGCCGTGGATATTTACAATATGGAACAAAAAACGAAGATTGTGAATTAAAGAGTATAATAAGCACCAGTTATAAGAACAAGCAGGAATACTGAACATGAAAGGTGATGCAAAGATCAAATTAGCAGTCATTTAATTCATTGGAATTCTCATGCATGTCCTGTAACTCATTTGGATGCCAATATATGGCAATTATTCCAGTCGCAACCAAGCTAAAGCAATGGCCAAGGAATATCAGTAATTATCGAACAAGCAGCCCAAGAAAATGAACAATTTCCAATTCTGACATAACTACATTACACGTACAGATAGAGGACGGGAGAGAGAGAGACCTGACTGAACACTGAAGGCTGTGTGCCACCATGCCCCTTTCCAGTTATTTTGTGCACTAGAATCATTTCCTGACAGGGAGAAGAATTTATAATTAATAGTTTAATCAACATTTCCTGCATTCAGATCATTGATGAGGCAAGTGACTTATGAGCCGCCCGGATCAAAAAATTTTGCAGTTAAGTAGACAAAGTGAACACAAGCTCAAAATTCAGTGGTTCATATAAAGAGTCAAAATGCCATTGACAAGTTCTAATATATTATTTATCAAATATAATAGTGATTTTGTTGTACTTGAACAATCTTATCCTTAATGCAAGACCATTAACAAATCAGCTTCACTTCTAAATATGATTGTCAAACTAAAATGCCACAGCTTTGGGCTGAGTTCACTTCCAATGTAAGGCTTAAAGTATTCAAAATTGAGTCAAAGTGTGAGTAGTAAACTTGTTTTGATGTGGTTACATCCTTACCACGGCCATGCAAAAAAGAAGGGAATGATAATAAAAAATACAATTACAAGGAAAGTGGAAGTTAAGATGGAGGACAATAATTCATAAAGCAACCTAAAGAATAATGCGCTTAACAACTTAAGGCTCCCAAGGAAACTGCAAAGACAAAAACTAGGGTAGAGACATCAAGATGAATTGAAAAAAAGGAGCACTTAGAGCTTGAACTGGATTTAATCCAAATGAACCAATGAGAAAAAAGAATTTAAAAAATCCATAAAATAACATAAAACTTCTAAACACAAATTAAGCATTCCAATAATCCCTGTAGAATATTTAATAGTAACGATAAAATGATCGAGTAAGACTTTACTAAAGTTTTTGGGGTTGTTGGCATATCTGTAAAAGCATGTTATAGACAATATCAGGAACACCAAGCTTTGACTTTCTAGAAGATCTTATGCCACCTTCGTGGTGCCATTCATCTCTTTGTTTAGTGCCTTATCCAACTTTCTTTCATTCTTTAAATACAGTCCCATCTTTTTCCGAGCATGTAACGTGTTTCATTTGCAATTAAAAAATATAAATCAGGGTAGTGCCAGGAATACCTGAAGGACCAATTCCATCAAGGTATCTACAGTGTGGATTCCATGCATAAAGATCAACCAAATGGCCAAACCTAACCACAAAGAAAACGACAAATACACATCAAGGAAACGTAAGCCAATTAAGTAAAGTAAGCATTCACCACAACTTGTACTACACTGTACTGCTAAAGTTGAGAAGAGAAAAATCAGTACTACCTGTCACCCCCATTTCCGTCTCTATTGTCAATTGGGTTCCCACCATATAGCCGTCCTGGAATGGCGTTTCCAATGGAGAAGTGCATGATGTCGACTTCGTGGCCTTTGCAAGTTTTGTTAGTGCAAGCATCTGGTCCTTCCTCACAACCACCCATCTAGCAACACCCAAATTTTCACAGATGTAATAACGTTAATTACCACCAACCTATAATTGATAACAACAAGCAAATGATAAAACCCACTTACATTGTGATAGGTGGCGTGATCACCAATCGGAAACATGAGGGCTACAGATGGGCATTTGTTGTTAATTCTGCAGTAAAGAAAATAAGTTCAATCCACTCAAGTTCTTGTTACCCAAGAAGTCTAAGCAACAGAAATTTGATCTAACCAGGCAAGTAACTTGATCTAACCATACACGTGCATTAAAGAGTTACCTCCTACGTGCTAGCGACAAGAATCAAAATCCGGGTTGCAGAATTAAAAGCCAACCCCAAATAGCAATAGACAAGAGAACCATATAAGATGAAGAAATAACACAAACCTAGTTCAATATGCCTTGAAGAATTTGGAATCATATTCATTTTAGACAAGTTTGGACCACAATTTCCTTAAGATAGAAATTATGCACTGGCTAGCTAGCAATTTTGCATATGTGAAACAGATCAAACATGTAAGTGAAGCAAGCAAAAGAGATCTTAACCAAAACAAACATTCCTATTTTGCTTCTTTCTTGCATAACAAAAGAAACTTACCCTTTTGTGTACGCGTAGTCTCCATCAACTTGCAACAGGAAAAACACATCCTTACCATCATGTGAGGCCTGTTGAGAAAGAGAGAAAGAACAAAACACTTACTAAACAAATTCTGGATCCATACAAACAGTTGAGATTCACACATCAAAGATTTTTGAATTAAAGCCAAACCTTAACGGTCATTTTTCCAGCCTCGTACGCTTTATCCTCATCTGGGTCAAGAGCAGGAAGCAGGGAGAACTCAGAACCGTCAATGTCTTTCCAATCATCGGCGTGGCCATCAAGGGTGATAAGTCCGGGTCGGAATTCGGCTTGTAGTCGGATCTCTGAGTCCGACTCACAGCTCCAGTCACCTGACTCCTGGTGCGAACTGGCCCACCCGGTTAAAACGGAGGCCAAAACGAATTGTACTAACAGGAATCTAACCGGAACCATGGTGAAGGATGACAAGTTTCCTTGCTGGACAAAGGCGGTACTGGTTTGTTGTGTCCTTCGACCTGCATTACCTGGCCAGTTGGCCGAATCTTAACCTTTGAAACAAAATTCGTGCTTGACTTTTCTATTAAATAAAAAACGAAGAAGTTTTCTCTTTTTTTTTTGTTTTTTGTTTTTGGGGGAAAATGCAGGAAGAGTGGTTAGCTTGTATAATTGTAGTCCTAATTTTACTGTTTTGTACTCTGACCTTGAGAGAGAAGCATGGCTGATGCGTGACCCCTTCTTGAATTTTCACATCCTTATCAACTATTATTCATATCAAAACATACAATAAATATTTATTTATAAATTCACATCAGTAAAATATATTTTATTTTTTGATATTTGCCGAATCAAGTATCTTGTCTAATACAAAAATTCCCATTAAATAAATGAATAATAAAACTATTATGTCATCCGATGATTTGTGCCGAAACCTTCCATTGGTTATCCATTTATTCGAGCTGCCTCCTATTTTGACCAAAACGAGCTGTTCTGTCTCGTTCGGAACGAAGCCAGGGCGTGAAAATCTCTTGTCACGGGCCGCCACCCTCGAAGCATACGACTCTCCGCCACGTGGGTAAGACGTTTAGGCCTTTTAAGGAGGGTTTCTGGCTTTTTTTTTTTTTTTTTTTTCCTAAATTGCTTTTATGCGGTCTATTTTTATAGAAACATATATCTGATCTGAACATTAATTTTCGAACGATATTATTAGTAAAAATTTAAAATAAGGCTGGAAATCATTTTTATATATCACAATATCAAATAGGGTTGCTTTGAGTTTAATGAAGTTCTGTAAATCAATTTCCATTTTTCATTTTAAAATTTGAAGTGAATTGAATTAAGGTTGATTTAATTCTTGCAAGTTTTATTCTTTAGTCTATTTTGTTAGTTTGATGGTTATTGAATACAACTTTTTTATTTTTATAAATTAAATTAAATCAAATTTTATTTTTTATATATAATTTTAATTTTAAATAGATAATATTTTTTATATTTCTTCATATCGAAACAAAATAGAAAAATATTATATATCATTTAACAATCTTATAATAACCCTTTAAATATAATCTTTACAATATGTATATAAAAATATGATATTATAATGCAAGCTAACATTTCTTAATATATATGGTAAAAATCATTTTTAATTTTAAATAAAATAAAATAAAATAAACTTTTTATTTTAAATTTAAAAATTATTAAATTGATAATTATATTTTTTAAATCAAACCAATGGATGTAGATTAGTTTGATTAAATATTTTAATTTTTAATCAATATATATTTAAATTACAATTTTATTAAAAAATAAATATATATCATAATTTATTTAAAAAAACAAAAAACATCTACGATGATAAATACTTAAATTAAACCTCTTTGTTAGACTATGATTTTAACATGTATATCATGTGTGAGTGAATTTAAGTTATTTATCATTTTTATGTATGATTTTGTGTATGGTACGGACGTACCAAATTGCTTTGATAAGTGATACCGTACCAAGTCAGTACTGTTTGTTTGAGTATAGTACGGGCGTATCATTGATTGGTACGAACGTACCGTTACTCGAAGGAATTTTGTTTGTTAATAAACCTGTTGTGGTATGGGTGTACCATTAAGTGTTACGGTAGTACGCGAGCTCGCAGGAAAATTGATTGTTAGAAAAATTGTATTGGTACAACCGTACCTCATTTTCCTCCTAATTTTTTAAAATGATTTTTAAATTCGTACAGGCTTAAAAAGGCAGATACAGTCGTATACGACTTTGCATAAAGGTTTTAAACTCTTTCTAACGACTATTTTATATATACAACTTTCATATATTTCAATCTAATGGTTAGTTTTGCAGAGTAATTATTTTTTTGAGTTTCTATCATCAAGAATAATTAAGTTTACTTGTATTTTGTGTCTTTGGCAATTGTAAACTGTTATTCTATTGTAGAATTAAGTTTTACTATTGTAGATTGATTAATTTATAATTGAAATTTTGTGAGATTGATTACTATAAAGATTTGAGTATGAACCTGAAAAATACTGGAGTTATGATTCATTTATAGAATCCTTATTGTAATTGATTGTATTTTAATGAAACATTAAATTAAAACTTACGAAAAGTTAATGTAGACAATAATTAATATCGAACTATTATAAATCGTGGCAGATGTTCCACACGGATTTCACTCTTAAACAAAACATTAATATTATTAATTTATTTACTTGTAGTTATATGTTAACTTTATGAGTAGTTTTTCTAAAAAATTGTAGTTTGCTTCAGGAGCGAATATTGTGTAATAATTAAGACAATTGTTTTTAAAAAAAAATAAAAGTTAGGAGTATAAAAAAATCCGATGAAATTATTAGATAAATTACTGATAAGGTATAATTATGATTATGTTATTTATATTTCAATTCATTCACATAGGCTTCTTATAGAAAACATATTGGATGTATAAAATGAATAAAAATTATAATTGCACCTTTTTGAATTAATCTTTAAAAGAAAAGAAAATTCGCATATAATATTGCAACCTAAAATAATGTATCGTTGTTTGACTTTCATGAATTCCATGATGATTTTAATCTTAATACAACTTACCAAATCCTATTTTGTAAATAAATTATTAATGAAATTAATTCTCTAACATTTTATTTATTTATTTACTCTACATCTAAAACAAAAGCTGAAATTTAATAATAAATAAAATTAAAGTATATGATGTTATAATTAAGTTAATGAAAGAAAATTATGATTATAATTAATTCATGAATTCAAATTACTTGTAAGAATTTAACGAATTGTTTATATAATTAGGAAATAGGAATTCTACAATAAAAATTGTGAAGAGGAAATTTAAATTTCCAGAACCATAAACCCTGTCCTGAGAGTTGTTATTTTTTCTCATCTTTTACCTTTTTTTATTTTTTTCTGATAACATTGCCACTAAAATTAAACATTAAAATATAAAATCACTTATGAACTCCTACTAGCAGATCCACCTCCTCGCTACAATCTCTCGCGAGGCCGCTAAACACTGCACCAGATGAAGAAGATCAGACTCGGAGACGCTTTGCCGTCCCTTGCTATCGTACTCTACTTCTTTTCAATTGCTTCCGCTGATTCAATCCACGGTTGTGGCGGATTCGTCGAGGTAATTTCCTAAACCTTCTTATTTCTATTATTATTGCTTGTTTGGTTTCTCATAAATTTAGGTGAACTAGAGTCTTACACGCAGTATGCAGTAATCAAGCAACAAAACACAGATCTGGACTGTCAATTTGCATATGCCATGCATCGTGATTTTTAGCTTGTTTTTATTATATTTAGTTTCCGAAACTGTGAACTGTGTCTCTAGTGATGCACTGAGCTGACTTACAATTTTTTTTCCGTAGGCGAGTTCGTCGCTGATTAAGTCGAGGAAGTCAACTGATACCAAATTAGACTATTCTGACATCACGGTATGTATTCGCTTTTCTAGAATAGATTCGTGCTTTTACTGTAAGTTATCAGTTAAACTAGCTGGTATAACTTGAACTCAATCAACTAACCAAAAGGCAACAGGTCGAGCTTCGAACTGTTGATGGATTGGTAAAGGAGAGAACACAGTGTGCTCCAAATGGATATTACTTCATTCCAGTTTATGACAAGGTTGGTAGCTCTCGAAAACCTTTTTTTTTTGCCCTTTCCCATTCATTAGAAGGCATAATGATTTGGAATTTGATTTCGTGAGATGTAGAATTATTGCACTTCTGTTTTATCATTGTTTATCCAATGGTGTACTAGCACTGGTACATGCTCTTGATAAGTGATATTGTTTGAACTTTTGAGTATTTTGTAAAAAGGGTGTTAAGGTTAAACCGTTGGTTTTTTTTACTGAGAAAAATAGATGCACTCTTTTACACATGTGAAAGCATGCCGTTGCATGATTTGAATTCAAGATATTGTACAATTAGATTGTTTTCATGTGGTTCTTGCACGTTTCATTAGTTTCTTTTGCAAATTTTGCTATGCAGCTTACACTATCGGTAAGACCATAATGGAACTTTATTTTGTAAATTTACTATCTTCTTCCTTAGCTTTTGGGATAGGGATTCTCTTTGCGATATGTGATTTTTACAGTAATAAATGTTAATATGTGTTTATTGTTTTCAGTCATAAATTTCTTAATTAAAAGATAAACAAAAAGCAAACAATATTCTGCCTTCTATTGCCTCAATATTTAGTCTCTAGTTCTTCTTGTCTTAATTAAAATCATTATATCTTTTAATCTACAGGGTTCATTTGTAATTAAAATCAATGGACCAGAAGGATGGTCATGGGACCCAGAAAGTGTTCCTGTTATTGTTGATGACAGTGGCTGCAATCAAAATGAAGATATTAACTTCCGATTTACTGGGTTTGTTTCAATAATACATGGATTTTCTTTTGCTTGCATAATCAACATAGTTTTAACTACTACCAAGTGTTCCATGAATAAAATATTTATTTCCTATATGTTTGCATATTAGGTTTACTTTATCGGGTAGAGTTGTGGGAGCAGTTGGTGGAGTGAGCTGTTCAGTTAAAAGTGGGGGTCCGTCAAATGTAAATGTTGAACTATTTTCTACTAGTGATGATCTCATATCAGCTGCTGTAACATCATCGGATGGGACTTATGTGTTTAACAACATTATTCCAGGTAACATCATTGAACTTGCAAACTGTTTATAGTTTGTACATGAAAACTAAAATTATGTAGACTAGATTTGAAGGCAATGCATAGGTTGTTTTTGATAATGAAGGAGGATTGTGGCTTTGGTTATTTTCTTTAACAGATGGTTCAGTATTTGTGTTTTTTTTGTTTTTTCTTTAGTTTTCTTCTTTTTTGCGTTCAGAGATTGTGAATTAAAGCATCTCATACCTGTGCAGGAAAATACAAACTCCGTGCAGCACATCCTAATCTAAAAGTTGAAGTTAAAGGTTCCACTGAGGTTATAATACTCTTTCTTTCTCTTCCGTATTTATCGTCATTTGCTTCTGGTTTTAAAGGCTGTGCTTGTTACAGGTGCAATTAGGTTTTGAAAATTATGTAGCTGATGATATTTTCTCTGTCCCTGGATACGATCTCCATGGATATGTTGTGGCTCAGGTGAAACTCATCATTTCTATTTGCCCTGTTTAGAAAACATATAAAGTGAATCTTTCCTTGTACTAGAACATGATTTTTCTGTTGTAGGATAAAGGATAATGGTTGATAGAGTAGTATATTCAATCTTGGAGTGCACATATATAATTCCTTTTTATTCTTACTATTAGACTACATTATTGTGCAAAACTCTTAAACTTTTGTTTCAAGTTTTTGTTGATATATGAAGTTTGCTCATTGTAGGGAAATCCAATATTGGGAGTGCACATTTATCTATACTCCGAGGATGTTGTAGAAATAGATTGTCCCCAAGGTTCTGGTGATGTCATAGAACAAAGAAAACCTCTATGTCATGCTATATCTGATGCTGATGGGATGTTTTCATTTAATTCAATACCCTGCGGTAATTCCATATTTGATATGGGTTTGTTCTGTTGTTGCACAATTCTGTCAAGTTGTCAGGTAAACTGATCGATCTTCTTACCTCTTTTAATGTTTTGCAGGGCGCTATGAACTTGTTCCATTTTACAAGGGTGACAATACAGTATTTGATGTTTCACCTTCTGTTCTATCAGTTTCAGTTGAGCATCAACATGTAACAGTTCCCCAAAAGTTTCAGGTAATTGCATATGTGGTCACATGGTCAGAAGTCAAAATGCGGACAATTTATCCTCATGTTAGACTTGCTGTCATTAAAGATATATATCCTTCCTTGCCTTTTCCTTCCAACTGAAGATATGAAGGGAGAAAATCAGTCTCTTCATTTCTCTTATCCCTCATTTCTGTGCTTTATTGACCATTCTTTGTATTATGCATCTTAATGACCATATTGTAGAAGCTAGAGATGTAATAATTCTCATGAAAGTATAATTTTCCTGCTATGTGTATGATGGTGCTTGGTTCATTCCGTCAAGCATCAGCTCTTTGACCACGACTTTTAGCCGTGACTTGTAATTGTCAGTTTATGGTGCAGAACCATGTTTTTATGCTGTTCCCTTAAGGCATCTTGAAAACTTTTAGCACTGTCGATTTGCCATCATCATCATCTCTCATTAGCTATAATGCTGATTAATAGATCTTTTTGGTGATGACATCTTCTGCTCTTGTTGATTCCTATAGGTTACTGGATTCTCTGTTGGAGGCCGGGTTGTGGATGAGAATGACATGGGAATAGCGGATGTGAAAATTATTGTTGATGGTCATGAAAGGGCTATAACTGATAAAGAAGGCTATTACAAACTTGACCGGGTATTGTTATTTACCTGATTGGAACTTGGAAAGTAGTATACTTCAAAAGATGATATTTATAAAGTAACAAATGCAACGTTTTGGCCCTCCATACATCCAAAACCCTAGGTTCGCCAATTTGTGCCAACCAGTTTGGGGAACTTTATTTCCTTAATAAAAGCTGCTAACATGTTGCTTTTCTTCTTCTTCTTAATAAAGGTTACATCAAATCATTATACAATGGAGGCCATTAAAGAGCATTATAAATTCAACAGCTTGAAGGAGTACTTGGTAAATAGTGTACTACAAATCTTATGAGTCTTGAAATCTTTTCTATGGTTAATAAGCTATAGTGCTATTTAAATTAGGAAAGGTTCTTTCCTGTTCTTTCATGTACTTCTTTTATTCCATTGATTCACTGTTACATAGTAACTTTTTAAGTTGTTCTTGTTCAGGTTTTGCCAAATATGGCTTCAGTGATGGACATCAAGGCAATCTCTTATGATGTCTGTGGTGTGGTTAGGATGGCTAATTCTGGTGACAAAGCAAAGGTATTTCTCTTAATCTCAATATGCTGAAAATTATTATCTATCTATTTAGTTGCTATGAATTTCATATTGACTATTTTTATGTTTGGCACACATGGATTCTAGGTAACTTTGACTCATGGACCAGAGGATGTCAAACCCCAAGCTAGACAGACAGATGAAAATGGAAATTTCTGCTTTGAGGTATGCAGTCTTCAAATATGAGAAGACTGTTCCCCCTCCCCTCATTCTCTTCCTCGAGTTTTAGTATGCTTTGATTTAAGACTTCCTTTTATAAAGTCCAACTTCATCATCATTGGCAGGTCCCACCTGGTGAATATCGCTTATCTGCTTTCACTGCTACTCCTGATAGTGCTCCTGGACTTCTGTTTTTACCACCTTTTGTTGATATTGTGGTCAAAAGCCCAGTAATGAACATAGAATTTTCTCAGGTGAACTGATGTGCTGTTGAACTTATGAATCTGATTTGTGATTTTAATGAACTCTTCTTGCTATTTCATGTTCTCTGCTGTTTAGAGGTTCAATTCCTATGAAGTGCTAAACTCCTGGCACCATGGGTTGCTGGGAGCATTAAGTTTTTAGCTGGTTCACATGGTTGCTGTTGTATTATGCTGTTAGACATACTGAGATAAAAATTATGTTTTTCTTTAATATAGGGAAATCCCTTACTCTCAACTTTTCCTTTTGTAACCAATGCTTCATGGACGTTGTAGTTTATTGTTAACTCTATGTGTCGACAAAAATAATGCTTATTTATTCTCTTCTTTCTTGTGATAAAGGCTCTTGTCAATGTGCGTGGTTCTGTAACTTGCAAGGAGAAATGTGGTCCATCTGTTCATGTTACTTTAGTGAGATTTGCTGGAAAACATAATGAAGAAAGGAAGTTTGTAAGTTTGACAGATGAGAGCAATGAATTTCTTTTTCAGAATGTCTTACCTGGAAAATACAGGCTTGAGGTACTATGCTTGAATGCTGTTAATGACCTTCATTTGTTTTAGTGGTTTTCCAGTTGTACATGTTTTTAAAGATCTGTAAGTGTTTTTGATTCTACAATGTTTTCAGGTCAAACGTAGTTCCACTGAAGCCACGTCCCATGGAGATAATTGGTGCTGGGAGCAGAGCGTCATTGATGTGGATGTTGGTGCTGAGGATGTTAACGGGATTATATTTGTTCAAAAAGGTTACTGGGTTAACGTTGTTTCAACCCATGATGTAAATGCTTACATAACTCAGCCAGACAGTTCAATTATTAATTTGAAAATTAAGGTAGTTTTGCCATTAAAACTCTTGTAGTAAAGTTCATTTAGATTTCATGTATTCAGATATAACAGAATCTTCTACTTTATGAATTGCAGCAAGGATCCCAGCATATCTGCGTGGAATCTCCTGGAGTCAGTGAGCTCCATTTCATTGATTCATGCATCTTATTTGGGGCCTCGCCAGTAAAGATTGACACATCAAATCCCTCGGTAATATGTTATGTAGCATCTTGGCATCTTGAATTATGTCTTGAAAGCAAAGGCACAAATTCAGTTCGTGTTTATTAATCTCATTTTCTTTTTGGTGCTGTAGCCTGTTTATCTCAAAGCAGAGAAGTATCTCCTCAAAGGACAAATTAAGGTTGAGTTAAGATCAGCTAATGATTTGTATGAGCGACCTACTGGTCTTGCTTTAGATATTTTAAATGGTGATGGCAGTGTAGTTGATAATACTACTGCTAATCTGGAATCTAATGCAATTGATCAAACAAACACTGCTTTATATGAGTATTCTTTGTGGGCTAGTCTTGGAGAGAAACTTACTTTTGTTCCCCGAGACTTGAGGTATGCATACTTTTGATGATTGTTTTTTTTCAGTACGTCACAAAATATCTGCTATAATAGTGCAAAAATAGGGTAGAATCATGCTATAGTATGGAAAAACTGAAACAATTATAAAACCCTGAGCTGATATCTGGTGCAGCCTTACTGCAGCAATATAATTATGCTGTCTTGACACTTGCTTTTTTGTATTGAAAAATCAGATTTCCATTGTTGACATTTAAGATTATGATATTTTAACTATTGTTCTGTTATTCCTTTTGAAAAGGGAAAAGTTCGATGAGAATAATGCTCTAGTTTGATACAAATTGCAAGTAGATTTGTAGCTATGTAATCCTTACTCCCTGTGGCCGAAATTGTTTTTCTCTGTCCATTCCAAAAAGATAGGCCTATTTCCTTTTTGGTTGAAATTTTAGTAGTAATTGTCAAAAATATCCTTCATTAATCGATGCAGTTTTGCTTGTTCTAATACCATAATTATAAAGAATTGAAATGATCTAATGTAGTTAACAAGGTTAACAAGTAACGCAAAAATTAATGGCACTTGTTAATTTTCTTAATCCATATGCAAAATGAAATGGAATTATCTTTTCAGGATGGGGAGGGTATAATTTTTTCTCTTTTGATTCGTCTTGAATCTTTGAAGATGTTATGCAAGGTCCACAATCCTATTATCATGTAGAATTTCATCATCAATTCAATACTGTGACTTGATGATGCTCTGCAATTTTTTCTATTAACTTGAGATTTGATTTCTTTCAGGGTTAGTGGAGAGAAGAAGATCTTGTTTTACCCCAAAGAGCATAGCGTAAGAATGAATGGAGTATTTCACCCTTTCAAGTTTTCTGGGTTGTTTTTTGAGCTTAATAATTTGAGGACTTCTTATGTGTTATTAGGTTTTGGTAACAAATGATGGTTGTCAAGCTTCAATTCCTATGTTTTCCGGTCGTCCTGGCTTGTATATAGAAGGATCAGTTTCTCCTCCACTTTCTGGTGTTCATATTAAGATTTCTGCTGCAGAAGACAGCAGCATTTTACCAATAAAGAAGGATGAAGTGGCACTTGAAACTGTCACACGGATGGATGGTTCTTTTGTTGGGGGGCCTCTATATGATGATATGTCTTATGCTGTTGATGCTTCAAAGGTTTGGATGTGTATTATTGAATCATTTCAATTGCTTGCTTTTGGTTTGGAAACACATTTAATATTGTACAAGTATTCTCTTGATGCAGCCCGGATATCATCTTAAACGTGTGGGACCACATTCTTTTTCATGTCAGAAGCTTGGCCAAATTTCTATACATGTATATTCCAAGGGCGACGTCAATGAACCTATTCCTTCTATGCTATTATCATTGAGTGGTGATGATGGATATAGGAACAACTCTATATCTGGAGCTGGTGGAACTTTTTTGTTTGACAACTTATTTCCTGGAACATTCTATCTTCGTCCTTTGCTAAAGGTATACTACAATGATTGGGCATCTTTCTGAAAGTCCAGATCTAACTGTTCATCTATTTCATCTTTGAAATTTCTGTCAAGTAAAGAACTTATGCTGCTTCTAAATTATCAAAACAAATTGTAATTAGGCTGACTCGGCGGAAGAGCTCTCAGTCTCTTCTGTTCATGAACGCATTAGAGTTTGAACTCGAGACGTTTGAAATTAGATCTCAAAAATATGACCAACAAAGTTGGTTGCTTTTGCTGGAACTCATTCAAGTATCCTTAGCACTATTCATATCATACCTTGGTACTGTGGTTGTTGTGCTTATCTTGTCAAGTGATTTCTTTTTCATTGTAGGAGTACGCTTTTTCACCTCCAGCACAGGCAATAGAGCTTGGTTCAGGAGATTCCAAGGAAATCACCTTCCAGGCCACCCGTGTTGCTTACAGGTCTTATATACATTTTGATCTTACATTTTGTTATACAGGAAAAGCGTGCAAAGATTGAGATATCCACACTGCATCAGCAATTTATCTGGTTAAATTTCCAGTCATTCAACTTTAACATAATGCCATGACCATGCTTTTGGTTGTAGATGTCTTCTGCTCTGCATTTTCCTTCATTGGACATCTTGTTGCTGTGAATTCTTCGTTTAGTTAGAACACTTGTGATATTAAAGTAACCTTTTGTCAGCATCTTACGTTTCTATGAGACTAACATAGTCTACCCTCTATACAGTGCAACAGGTATGGTCACTCTTTTGTCTGGCCAGCCAAAAGAAGGTGTTTCTGTTGAAGCTCGATCAGAATCAAAAGGCTACTACGAGGAGACGTCAACTGATTCATCTGGAAATTATAGGCTGAGAGGACTTCTTCCTAACACAACTTATGTGATTAAAGTAGTTGAAAAGCATGGCTTGGGCACTACTAGAATTGAACGTGCGTCCCCAGAATCTGTTACCGTTAAGGTCATTGAAAAAGCGATCCAACTTTGTTTTCAGGATGATTCTATTTTCATTTATATCTTATGCGACAGTACTGACATTTCAATATCCATGTGTTTGTTTTATGTGAACTTTGATGTTAATATCAAATGATTATGTAGGCTGGATCTGAGGATATTAGGGGATTGGATTTTATCGTCTTTGAACAGCCAGAGATGACCGTTCTAACTTGCAATGTTGAAGGGAAGAGGACGCAGTTTCATTCACAGCTACTGGTAGAGGTTGCATCCGCTACTGATACATCTAAGATCGAATCTGTCTTTCCGTTGCCACTCTCCAACTTCCTCCAGGTGAAAAACTTGCCTAAGGGTAAACACCTGCTACAGCTCAGATCAAATGTCCAATCAAGTATCCTCAAATTCAAGTCAGATGTAATTGAGGTTGATCTGGAGAAGACTGCTCAGTTACATGTGGGCCCACTGAGATACAGTTTTGCTGAGGACCACCAAAAACAGGTTTGAGTTTCTCTCTCTCAAATGCTTGCGAGAGACTTTTTTGGACTTGATTCAACAAAGCAATGCCATGATAAACAATGAATGAAAGCTCCCCCTCGTCTCTCACTTATGATGACTCATCCTTTTCCTCTTCTACCCCTACAGGAGTTGACTGCGGCGCCTGTGCTTCCTCTCGTTGTTGGGGTTTCAGTAATTGCTCTTTTTATCAGCATGCCTAGGTAGCTTTAGTGCGCCCCGCCCTGCTTGCTTCAGGACTTGTATATGGTCTGACGGAACTCTTATAGTAAATTTTCCGTTCTGTTTTGCAGATTAAAAGATCTATATCAAGCCACAACAAAGATGCCTTCCCCAGGATTTATGACATCAGCGAAAAAGGAAGCTCGAAAGCCAGCTTTGAGAAAGAAGACCTTTTGAAAATCCATTGCATTTCTAGGAACCAAGCCAGTAAAGTTTTGAACGTTAAAAACCTGCCCTCTTACTTTCAATTTCTGTCCTTTCTCGTCGTAACTAACTTACATGAGAGCATTAGCGACTTCTTATACCGAGTTGAGCTTCCTTTTATTTCCTTTTCAAATTTTGAATTTTTATTGGTCTAGGTGAGGATTTGAACTCGTTACCTTTATATTGAAAAAGAATACGTGGCTATCTTTTAATATGTCGCAGCCACTCCCATATTGTAGCAGGAAATCCAGATAGTAGAATAACACAACATTCGTCTGCTTTCGCAACTTTTTTATCTTCTGCCTCTGTTCGTTTTATTGGTTTTTGTCTTAATTTGAATGTTTCCGTTCGAACACAGACGCCATCTATAATTTCTCTTGCCAAATTTGTTATATGCCTTACTTGATCCCAGTTTTGAAGCAACAGCAAGTTGCTATTCTGCATTCAATTTCTTGTTTCTCAGGATGTCTGGCTGTTATATTTCTGCTAGTGAACCTCACTTACATTTGATAGTCAGGTGGGAGTGAAGCATTATGTTGGAACATTTGATTGTCAACGTTGAAGTTGAACGGATTCTATGTAGAAGTGATAATTTTGAACATGATGTGTATGACATAATTTGGAGTCGGTGCAAGTGCTTGAATCCATTGTATAAATTGATAGTACTTGATCGTCACCCCTAATCCTAAGCAAACGTTCATTCTTCTGGATTAGCTGATAACGTCAAACGAGCTGTAGCATTTATTTCCATTAACCATAGTGCAGGCAGGGTGGCAAGTAAGCTGTAATTTTCGGGGGAAGTTTCCAGGCATGAAAGGTGGAAAAAACAAACGCAGAATTGACATCAACGGGCTACCAAACTTATGACTCGGAGCCAATGTTGTATGAAGCAGTGTCATGTAATTGTTTGTTTTTATTGTAACTCATTATATCCTTATAGAGTGGTATAATACCTGTAAAACACCAATTATGTAATTAAACTAGTTATATCCGCGTTGTTTAAAAAGAGAGGATATTTTCTGATAAAGAGATTTGCCACCGATAAAATGGCGTTTTTAAACAGAAAAAGATTAAAACAAATACTATTTTTACCGACAATAAAAGTGATCTAGAAGAATAGCAACAAATTTCTAGTTTCCTTTTTCAACAAGCAAAGGTTGACTTCAGTCACCAGATTCGGATACCATCTGTTCTCCATTCATAGAAAAAAGGGACTCTCCTCTACTTGTGGAACAGTTTATATTTTATAGGTACAGATGTTCGGATCAGAAAAATATATTTTTTACAGCATATTTATCTGTTTGCCTTTTCTAATAATATTATGGATAATAATTTAATAAAAAGGAAAAATAAAATCGAAGAATATCACAAGGGAAGATTCCATTCCACTAGAGCCCTTCTTTAGAGTCAGCCAGCTGGTCAATGCTGAATCTACCCAAAAGTTGTGATAATTTATTTTTAGTTTTCAATTCACATGCTGGTGGTAATTTTGTGTCACCCGCATCACACCTGATAGGTTCCGGAGTTCGCCACGTAAACACAAGAAGATTCACACAACCATAATCCTAACCGTTCAGTTACTTTTAAACGAGGAGGACCCACTTAGTTTCTGGTCCGACAATTTGAGCGGCTGTGATCGACTGAAATCCTCAAAATTAAAATTACAGCCGATAGCGAAAAATAAAAGGCGAAGATATCAATGTCCGAAAAATAAATGCCAACTCAGCAAAAGTTAGCAAAGTCAGTCAGTCATTGAACAACCAATTCTCTCTCTCTTTCTTTCTCTCTCCTGATCTTTTAGTTTGCTCCATATCTGATCTCCTTAGAGCAATGGTCATTTCCTCTTCTTCTTCTTCTTCTTCCCAACCAAAACCCTAACGAAAAACCCAGTCTTTGGTTTTCTGATTTTTTTTTATTATATTTAAAAAAGTTGGCGGCTTTGCTGAGAGATAAAGAAGATTGAGGATGGCGTCAACGCCTCCCCCGCACTGTTCAATCACATCGAGTAAACCTTATCAAAATCACCAGTACCCGCATAGCCACTTAAAGAACCACCGCCAACCCCACCACCATCATAGCCCTCATCAACGTTGGACCAATCAAAAAGTCTCTCTCACCAAACCCCCCTTAGCCCCTAATGCGCCGAAACACGGCACCGCAGCCGCTGCCGCCGCTCCCTCTCGAACGCCAAACCCTACTTTCCCTTCTCTCTCCCCTCTTCACTCTCAAAAATCGGATCTTGCTACCGAGTTCTCCGGTCGGCGGTCAACCCGATTTGTCTCCAAGCTCCACTTTGGGCGGCCCAAAACTAATTTGAGTAATCGTCATACTTCATTAGCTGAGGAAGCCTTGCAACAAGTTATCTTATATGGAAATGATGATAAAGCCCTTGAGAATGTTTTGCTCAATTTTGAGTCTAGGCTTTGTGGGTCTGACGATTACATATTCTTGCTTAGGGAGCTTGGGAATAGAGGAGATTGTAATAAAGCCATTCGATGTTTTGAGTTTGCTGCGAGGAGAGAGAGCAGAAAGACCGAGCAAGGTAAGTTAGCTAGCACTATGATTAGCACTCTTGGTCGGTTAGGTAAAGTAGAGCTTGCGAAAGCTGTTTTTGAGACCGGTCTTGAACAAGGTTATGGTTATACTGTTTATGCTTTTTCTGCTTTAATCAGTGCTTATGGAAGAAGTGGTTATTCTGATGAGGCTATTAAAGTTTTTGATTCTATGAAGAGTTATAGGTTGAAGCCCAACTTAGTTACTTATAATGCTGTTATTGATGCTTGTGGAAAAGGGGGTGTGGAGTTTAAGAAAGCATTGGAGATATTTGATGAGATGCCGAGAAATAATATCCAACCTGATCGAATTACTTTTAATTCATTGCTTGCGGTTTGTAGTAGAGGAGGATTATGGGAGGCAGCAAGAGGGTTGTTTACTGAAATGGTGAACAGGGGCATTGATCAGGATATTTTTACTTATAACACACTTTTGGATGCTGTTTGTAAAGGTGGGCAAATGGATGTGGCTTTTCAGATCATGTCTGAGATGCCCATGAAGAATATATTGCCTAATGTTGTCACTTATAGCACTATGATAGATGGATATGCTAAAGCTGGTAGATTAGACGATGCTCTTAACTTGTTCAATGAAATGAAGTTTTTGGGTATTGGTTTGGATAGGGTTTCATACAATACTCTTCTTTCTATTTATGCTAAGCTTGGAAGATTTGAGGAGGCGTTGGATGTTTGTAAGGAGATGGAAAGTGCTGGTATTAAGAAAGATGTTGTGACGTACAATGCTCTTTTGGGTGGGTATGGGAAACAATACAAGTATGATGAAGTGAAAAGAGCATTTCAGGAGATGAAACGGGGATATATAGCACCTAATTTATTAACTTATTCAACCTTAATTGATGTATACTCTAAAGGAGGTCTTTATAAGGAAGCAATGGAGGTTTTCAGGGAGTTCAAGCAGGCAGGGTTGAAGGCTGATGTTGTTCTCTATACTGCACTTATAGATGCTTTGTGCAAGAATGGATTGGTGGAATCTGCTGTGATTTTACTTGATGAGATGACAAAGGAGGGTATCAGGCCAAATGTTGTTACTTATAATTCCATAATTGATGCTTTTGGCCGGTCAGCAGCCACACAATATGCAATTGATGATGCGGATGCAGCCAATGAGTTGCAAGTTAAATCTTCTACTTCAATTGCAGTGAAGGACACTGTTGAAAGTAAAGTGGCTGATCGGGACAATAATACAATCATAAGGATTTTTGGACAACTTGCTGCTGATAAGGCATGCCAAGCAACAAACAAGGGTAGACAGGAAATTTTGTGCATTCTTGGAGTCTTTCAAAAGATGCATGAGCTGGAAATCAAACCAAATGTTGTCACATTTTCTGCGATTTTAAATGCTTGCAGGTGATGTAAATTTCCAGTGATTTTTGTTCTTTATTAATGGTTTTGCCATTTGATTAAAAAGTTTAATTGAGAACATTGTGTTGACTCTGTTGCTTTTGCACACCTATGCTTCTAACTTAGGTAACTTAATCCATCTTTCGTTTTAGTATTTGCTATATCTGTTGCAAAATTCTATTAAATGTGAATTGGTTTTGGGTCCAACTGATAGCAATTGTTGAAAGTTGCAATGATGCAAATGATATAACAACCATAGCAGTTTTGACTCTGTTCTTATCAAAAGTCCAGAATTAGCAAATTGAAGCAAGATTTTTAACTTGTTCAAAAGTTACCTTTTGCTTTCATTGTTGTTATTCCTTAATGATGCATGTAGTCATTGTCAGGACAGCATATGTTGAGTCTTTTGTTGAAAGAAAACCCTAACTTTCCTAAGGTTTATCACGTTTTGTGTGCCTTTTTCTTTGCTATATATGTTCACTTACACTCTAGTAATTATCCATCTGCAGTTTAAACCAATCGAGAAGATCGAATCTACCTGTTTTTCTTTTCAGTAAGGATTATCTGAGTTACAAATAACTTTTTAATGGAGTTCTGGTAAAGTTCCATGTTCTTAAAATGTCTCCTGTGTACAAAATTAGGTGAAGACCTGAGGCTTGAAGTATGTAGCAATATAGAAGTTTTTTGCTGCCTTCTATCTGTACTTTATATCAACTTCTTTTCAGTACTACAAGGGTCTTTTTGCTTCATTTATGTACAAATTTGTTTGTGTCTATGGATGCAGTCGATGTGATTCATTTGAAGATGCTTCAATGCTATTAGAGGAGCTCCGGTCATTTGACAATCAAGTCTATGGTGTGGCTCATGGGCTTCTCATGGGTTACAGAAAAGATATTTGGCTGCAAGCTCAATCCTTATTTGATGAAGTCAAGTTGATGGACTCTTCAACTGCATCTGCTTTTTATAATGCTCTGACAGACATGCTTTGGCACTTTGGTCAGGTTGGTTAGTCAATGTTAAATTGTTAATTGCTGATTTGAAGCCAACTTTTGACATGTTAAGTTTTATCACGATAGTTATTATCGTATATACGTCTTTGCAGAAACGAGGGGCTCAACTGGTAGTGCTAGAAGGTAAGCGTCGGCAAGTATGGGAGAATGTGTGGTCTGATTCTTGCCTAGATTTGCATTTGATGTCTTCTGGAGCTGCACGGGCTATGGTTCACGCATGGTTGCTGAACATACGGTCTATTGTGTCAGAGGGACATCAGCTGCCAAAATTGTTAAGGTGTGTAATTGTTTGTGCTTCTTTAATGTTTTAACTGTTGGTGATTCTATTCTTGATGAATGATCAATATTGGTGGCTTTCTTTTACAGCATTTTGACTGGATGGGGAAAACACAGCAAAGTAGTAGGAGATAGTGCATTAAGGCGAGCGGTTGAGGGACTTCTAAATGGCATGGGTGCGCCCTTTAGAGTAGCCAAATGCAACTTAGGTAGATTTATATCCACAGGATCAGTGGTAGCTGCATGGTTAAGAGAGTCTGGTACACTGGAAGTGCTAGTGCTCGACGATGATAAAACTCATCCAGAAAATGATCAACTCTCTAATTTACAAATGCTTCCCTTGTAGCTATGATGTATCATCTTCCATATCCTCGTGTTTATGTTTATGTTTGTTTATTCCCTCCATGTAATCTCTCCTCGGCAATGGAAAAAGGAAAAATATCTTCATGGATGCAGTAGGTGCAAACATGGTAAGCCGTTGCGCTGTCCGCTGCTTGATTTCTGCCCATTGACAGGCGGCTGTTTTTTATTTGTTCAAGCATCTGAATCTTTCATTTTTAACATTTACAAGTGTTTCATATGGTCTACCAATCCAACTTTCAACTCAAGAATTAATTGTACGTTAGAATCCTCGATCATAATTATTTCTCTAAATTTTTATGATGGAATTAATATTTGATTGTAAATAATGATAAAAAAATTCAATCAACCCAACATCATCAAGCTCAAAAGAATGCAACTGGAACACCTGATTTACAGCTCCAGGGTCCGTGGAACTGTCGAGGAAGCCCAGCCAATCCAGTGACAGAGTCGGCAACAGCACTATCAGATTTTTGGTTTATCATGTTATTACATACGATTATAGTGCAACCAAACACTTGTAATATTTCTGTTTGAATGTATTCTATTGACTGGATTATTTAAAACACTAGTATAATTTTATATGTAGCCTTTAGCCATGTAAAACGACATCGTTTGTCAATTTTATAAGTGGTTATCTTCATAAATGAACATTTGTCTTCAAATTCTATTGACGGTGCAATTTTTTAACAATAACAAAGAAATAATAATAATAGACAAAATTGAAATAAAACTGCACAATCGTATGCATAGCGTGTGATTTTAATTTATATATATATTTTAAACATTTATCCGAGAAATCAGTGGTTCAGTCTACAAGCTTCGTAGATAAAGAATTGGGACTTCGTCTCATTCTCCGCCATGCGCACGTCAAACTTTTTTCATCTCAACTGCCTCAAAATGCCATTACCGGAGACTGGATATAAAAGAAAGGCATCTTTTATTATATTGATTTCTTTATGAGTTTTTTATTGCTCTAGAAATGGACTGAACGAAAATGGAAAACAGCGAGCAAACCAAACCTACTGCACTAACCATTAATGCTGGTTTGGGTGCACATTTTGTTGATGAGACTTGGAACACGGAATGTCTGACCTGTGCCCACGTATACTCCACTACGATTAATTACCGTTTTCGACGTTTCTTGGTTCTCTTCTCTAAATACTTCAAGAATCATCCGTTGAACCTTTTCTCCGATTTTAGTGGATGGGACTGCAAGAATGTTATTTTTTGCATGTTACGTTGACACGTTTTGTTTTGCATGAAAATGACTATAGGCGGGAGGGAGAGCAACCCAGTTGACAGTAACAGTGAAGTCCCATGTCTGTAACTTTTTGGTATTTCATGCCACGTTAACCAAAGTATTTTGAGCTGCGCCATAACACCATCTATATCACTGATCAACCTTCTATAAATAGCATGATTATCGATTTGCGATTAACAATACATACCCTCCATTCTTCGCTATACGCTTTGTCATTAACCGTGCATACTCTCTATAGTTTTCCATACGTTTTTTTTCCATTAATACATACTCTTTATACTTTGCTATACGCTAAGTGCAATTCTCTAAATTTTTCAATGCTATCATTCACGCTTAACGACCTAAACATGGGTAGCAATGTTGTTAAGCTAGCTACAGTGCTACTCTTTATCATGATTATGCTACTAGACGTGTCACATGAACAACAAGTTGAGAAGCAAAATGCTGTAGAATATAAAGGTGGTCCAGGTGGAGATAGTCCTAAAGGTTGTACAGGACATAATGGTAGTTTTGGAGGAGGTTTTGGCAATGAGAATGGATCTGGATCAGGTGCTGGTGGTGGTCGAGTTGGAGGAAATTTTGGTGGTGGCATAGGAGCCGGAGGTAGTGCAGGTAGTCAAATTGGAGGTGGTGCAGGAGTTGGGGGTAATGCAGGAGCTGGT
Organism: Dalechampia spathulata; assembly: GCA_948192965.1. Taxonomy (NCBI): domain Eukaryota; kingdom Viridiplantae; phylum Streptophyta; class Magnoliopsida; order Malpighiales; family Euphorbiaceae; genus Dalechampia; species Dalechampia spathulata. Next base: position 25,370 of record CANYBF010357016.1, read on the forward strand.
GGTAATGCAGGTGGTCAAATTGGAGGTGGTGCAGGGATTGGGGGTGGAGGTGGAGCAGGTGCTAATGGTGGCATAGGAGCTGGAGGTGGTGCTAGCGGGCAAGTTGGAGGTGGTTTTGGAGCAGGTGGTGGTGGACAAGTTGGTGGTGGTGCTGGTGGACGTGTTGGAGGTGGAGTTGGAGCAGGTGCAGGAGGAGGTGTAGGAGCTGGAGGTGCAGTAGGAAGTAATGCAGGAGGTGGTGCTGGAGTTGGGGGCGGTATAGGAGCCGGTGCCAGCGGTGGTATAGGAGCAGGGGGTGGTGGAGGAGCTGGTGCTAGTGGTGGTGGAGGAGCTGGAGTTGGAGGTGGTGCAGGACTTGGTGCTAGCGGTGGTGCAGGACTTGGAGGTGGTGCTAACAGTGGTGCAGGAGTTGGTGCACAAGGTGGTGCTAATAGTGGTGTAGGAGCTGCTGCTAATGGTGGTGTAGGAGCCAGTGGTGGTGCAGGAGCTGGCGCTAACGGTGGTGTAGGAGTTGGTATTAGTGGTGGTGTAGGGGCTGGTAGTGGTGCGGGAGCTGGTGCTAGCGGTGGTGTAAGAGCTGGTGGTGGTGCAGGAGCTGGTGCTAATGGTGGTGGAGGAGTTGGTGCTAGTGGTGGTGGAGGAGCTGGTGCTAATGGTGGTGTAAGAGCTAGTGGTGGTGTAGGAGTTGGTGCTAGCAGTGGTGCAGGAGTTGGTGCTAGCGGTAATGCAGGAGCTGGTGGTGGTATAAGAGCTAGTGCAAGTGGCAGTGGAGGAATTGGTGCTAGCGGTGGTACAGGAGCTAGTGCTAACGATGGTGTAAGAGGTGGTGGTGGTGCAGGCGGTGGAGTTAGTGGTAGAAGAGCTAGTGTTAGCAGTGGTGTAAGAACTACTATTAGTGGTGGTGTAAGAGGTAGAGGTAATGGAGATGAAGGTAATAGGGCTCAGATGAGAAGGAATGGTAGAGTTAGAGGAGGTATTGAAAGAAGTTACAGGGACGGTGCAAAATCTACCGGTGACAAAAACAACTAACAGAATTAGCATTATAACATAACATCAAATAAAGATGTTAGTTATTAATGATAAGAAATAAACAGAATAAGTAAATATGATGTTAGTACATGAAGAAGAAATGTTGTTGATTTTAGATGGACTTATATGATACATGCTATATTGTAAGGGCACAGTACCTGCTATATTATAAGTCTAAGCGTTGTAGTGGCCAATGAGAAACTCAATTAAATAAAGAGACTTTGTTCTTTTGTATTATAAATAATTATAAATGTTTATTTCTATTTAATGTTCTTGTTAAACGTAGAAGGTGGTCAGATGTGTTTAAATGGATTAAGAGCGTCAGAAAAACATCTAAAATCTGAAAGATATAAACTTGGCGAAGCCATACAGATGAACATATAATATAACTGAGTATTGGCTGTGATGATGAATCCATAATCAAGCCTGTCGGATTAAGTATATAATTATTGCACGTGGAGCAAATTTTTGAAATCGATTAGTCTGTATAAATTCAAAATCTGGCTTGTGGGTTTTAGATTGCTATTAGAAACAAACAAGCTAGAGCAAGCCATTAATTGAATGGTGAAGAACTAATACATCAGGGATCAGGGATGCATTATTGGCTGAGGAAAGGCATCCTGGCAAGCCATCCATTTTCATCTATAAAAGACATATCTATAAATTTTTTAAGTTGATCTGCATCGAGTTTCTTCACCCAAGGCACCCGCCTGGAAATGTCTGCTCCAACTCCTCTGTTGTTGGCTTCTGCGTATGTAAAATTTCCTCTGCGAGAAAAAGAGCAATGTCAATTGATTTGTATATGTAATTATTGTTTGACAGAGTTAAGATGGTGAAGTTATTATGTATCTTACTCGTGGTGAACGTAATCCCAAGCGTTCCAACCTTGAGGAACTATCACATCGGATAAGGTGGAGTTATAAAATATGACAGTGGAATAAGGTCCCCAAGCTCTTCCGAGAAATGCTTTACCAGTTCCGGTTACTGCACAATTTTTGAACACAAACCCACTTGAATGCTTTGGCCATTCTTTCTTTTGCGCCGTTATACTTCCCTGTAAACCTGGTGCATATTTTCCTGCATTAACTGATATCAAACATCCCTGCGCACGTTCACAAGGTTCGGAAATCAAACAAAAACAGCAAAATAAGGAAGACACCGAACTGATATGCATTGTGATGGAGAGTCTGTACTTGCACGCACCTGATATATAGACGTAGATTTGCCAAAAATGAAATCAACCGCACCTTCAATGTAGCAGTTGCTGAAATAATGACGACCCTTTTCAGTCCACAATGTATCTTGTATTCCTAGAAAGGCGCATCCAAAGAAGGCGCATTTATCCCCTTTAATTCTAGCTGAAACTGCTGGTTTCATGACGATTTTACTTCCTGCCCGGTTCATGTTGGGCACACCCAAGCTATACGTGTTCTAATAATCGGAAAAGGATAAGTTCAGTTAAGAAGCCAAATCTTGGGGAAAAAAGAAAAAGAAAAAGAAAAAGAAAAACTTGTATTAGATTGCACCGGAAACAATGATTTTCACCTTGAATGCAATGCCTTTGGCTATGATGTTATCAGGGTAAGAAGTGAAGGTAGCACTGTTGCTCGTAACTTCATGATCACCCCATTCAATACTTGTCGAGTTGATGCCTGCTCCTTGCAGGAAAATGCATGGTTTCTTTACAGAAATCTTAACCTTTTCCCTAGATGGGTATCAGACGTGTGAACCGAGTTTGGCCGAACATAAAGTAAAACTAATGTACAAGAAAGCAGAGATATTGTTACCTGTATTTTCCAGGACGAATTTGTATATGTGTCCATTGAGTATTCCCTTCAGGAACAGAATCAATAGCGGTTTGAACTTTGGTGAAATCTCCATGGCCTGACTGATCAACAATTATGGTGCGTGCAAATCTAACTTGATTTGGTTGACAGTCATAAGCATTACAGGAGATCAGAAATAGCAACAACAGCAACTCCAGAGAATATAAAGACAAGCGCAGACTTTTCATTTTCTTTTCCTGCACAATTACCAAACATTTGTTTGGTTTATATAGTGATTTAGAATTATATTTCCTTAAACTGATGTTTTACCACATTTTGCTTCTTTGAAATGGCATCATGGGCGATGAAATCAAGATTAGTTCCTGAATTACATGAATTCATGAGAAGATTATGGGGAAACATATCAAGCAATCAAGTCCATAATATGCGTATCTTTCATATATGTTATTAGTAACCTTAATTATGAACAATATCCTTATCTCGATAAAGATTATAAAAAACCATAAACATGTACTGACTTTTAATCTTCTCCTTGTTTCCGTAAAAGGATTTCTTTCCTAGTAATCGGTTCATTTGTCATGGAGTAGATTATAACATGAATACTTGCATATTGGAGCTGAAAGAGACAAACTCCCTGTCTGAGCCCAACAAAATCAAGCATACTTTCTTTATCATAATATGATTATTTATCGTAACAAAAAATTTATTTTGATCTGATTTATATTTTATATATGAATATAATATTGATATGTACAAATCTATTCCAGATGTCAATTAGGTCTATCCAGGCACCCACCTCTCTCAAAATTCCCCACCCTAGTCCCGACTCCCAACCAACACCTCCCATCTCCTTTTTCCACCTCCAACTCCAACTCCCAGACTTAACCCTCCAACACAGATCGCCTGTCAAGTTCAACACATCCACCCACCCCTCTAACCACCATAACCCAACCCATCTGTATTATACAGCTCATAAAACAAAACCATCTTTAATCTACAGATTTATCATATTTGTTTTGGATTTTGACTTTCAATTCACGATTTTAAGACACATGAAAGCTTTTTAAGGAAAAATACTTAGAATTTTGAAGTGATTTTTATGGTAATTGAAGGAACATATAAGTGAAATACAGCTATGAATCACACAAATTTTGGAGTATATTGTAATATAATTCCAAGAATTCAATATTTACCCAAATCACAGGTCATAATATCTTATAGTAATAATCATTTTTCCCTTTTGCTAGTTGATTCCTTTCCTTAAGCAATCAATTCAAAGCTAACTGCTTGTAAGTTGTTGAAATTTTTGTTTACAAGTCTTTTCATTGTAAGAAAGGTATGGGCAGAAGTATGGCCAAAGCCTGTGGAACAAGTTTTATAAATAATGAAGCTCTTATGTTTGTAAGTACGTAGAAAAAATCAAAAAGAACAAAATGAAGAAGAAAAGAAAGAAAAAAATCTCAGAATTTACTATCTATCTTTTCTGAAAATGTTTTTGCTCCTTCCTTGAAAACCCAACAGCAACACACAAAGTTGTGGGATGCTACAAGCTTGCTGTCATTCAAAACGGTTAATACAATACTTCTTATAAATTTTATTAAAAAATAATAGATGAGATAATTCATATGGAAATATTAGATAAGAATCAAAGGAAATGTGATAGGGAAGTGGATCAACTGGCATAAAGAAAACGTGACATATTTCGAATTTCTTTTGGAAGAAGGTAGCAGTGGTTTAATGCTCTTGCAAGTTGAAGAAAAAGGCAGCAATAAATAGATAAAGGTGTAAAGTTTGACGGTATTCATTATAATAACTAAATAAAATTAGATTTTATTCAAAATTTATTTACTAATAAATTAGTTTTAATTAAATCTCAACTCTACGTAGCGTTTTTTTTTTTTTTGGGCTTTAGTGCAGACGATTGTGAAGCCCGCTGTGGACGAGGGAATAGAGATAGGTTGGAAGGTATAGGTACCTTAGGAAGAAAGAAACCCGTAACACAAAAAGGAAGACATCTTTTTACGTATTCTGCTAAATAACGGAATCGGATAATACCCTTCAGCAATAAAGTTCAGGTCATCTGAATCCCGAGGCCTAGTGTCTAGGATTTAACCAAGATAAATGGCCATTTGTCTCGG
>CANYBF010357094.1:0-10618 GCA_948192965.1 Dalechampia spathulata
TTTAATATAATATGAACATAAGTCTTACATAATTAAATTTCCTGTTATAACCTTAACTTTTCATGTAATACCTTGTATATCATAGTTTACCATTTTACATACCAAGGCATCATTTAACGTTCATTAATCTTTAGCTGTAACGTATGCATAAAATGCAAGCACACAAGGATGCTATGTGCGTGGATGTGACAATGTCATACCGGGTCATGAGTGTGACATGTTTTATTTGGTATCAGAGTTATGGTTTAGTTAGCATTATAATAGAATTTACTGCCAAAGTAGAAGTTGCACCGATAAGAGTCCTGTTAGTCCTTACTACTGGCCAATGTTATTTTGTTAATATATAATTTCAGAGTATTCAATATGACAGACAGGGCAGTGATAATAAGAGAAGAAGGTGGAGATAATTTTAATTCATAAGCAGATACTTCAAAAGCAGATGTTAGAATTGGGCGTGAACAGAAACAAAGTGAAAAGGCAGAACGGGTACCACCGATTGAATAACCTGTAGCTACAGAGATAGATTCGATAGTTGCATAGTTTGCATAATTTCTCTATACTATTCAAAGGTATCCTGAACCAGTTTCAGTAGTGGTTATTCAGAAATAGAGGGAGAAACATGATTTTAAGAAGCTGAGAACTTATGGGGCTATAGATTTCTCGGGGATTACTGATCCATAAGTGGTGAAGATATGGTTAGGCATGTTGGGCCACAAGTTAAGCCTATTGAGAACCCAATAAGAAAAATAAGACATGCCAATTCTTAGCCTAATTGGCTTGCATGAATTTCCATGTAATTTCAACCTTATTTTAGTTATTTATTTATCTTCTAAGATAGGATGTTAGTAAAATAACCAAGTCCTTCTTGGTTTAGACTTTTCAAATCCTCTTTAGATTAGGATTTCCACATCCTTGAAGGACTAGGGTTAGGAACTAGTATAAATAAGAGCTCTTATAAACCTTTAAAGGCACATTTGATTTTATTCAATAAATGACCTTTTTGGTTTTATGCTTTATGCATGTTATGTTTTTAGTTAGGAAGTGAGGATTTACTTTCTTCTAATTGCATTAAAAATTAGGGTTAACTTATCAATATGATTATGATGTTTTCTGTTCTTCCATAGCCTTATCATTTGTGTTTCCTTACTTTATAGTTTGAGGGTTTAATAGGGCGAGGGTTTATTCTTTCATTGGAGCTATATCTTAGTGAGTGTGAGGGTTTGTGGCATACTTGCCATTGGGTTCCGCATCAATGAGTTGTGTAGAACTTGGACCCTATAAAATAAGTTTGTCTAGGTTATGTAAGATTATGCCTGGGTCTTTTAAAATCCACACGAGTCATGTAAGACTTGTCATCTTTGCAAAACACACATTTTCACTACTTTTTAGCACCCAAATCACCCCCCAATGGTTCCTTAAGCTTCCTAACCTAATCCCATGACCAAAACACCATAGAAACACTTCTAAAACTTACCAAAAACATCAATTAAACATAATTTAAAGTTTAATCATGCATCAAATACAATTCAACATAGTTTTTACTTCATTCAACTTCATCCAAGCATGAATAAGGTTAAAAGTGATTCTAATATTCATGGATATGCATGATCCCATTCTTTTCAAACTTCATACACTTACAAGTATCACCATAAGGTGATCAAGCATACATACATATCATTTACATCAAGAATACACTTAATTTTTAATCACTAGCAAGAATTCTACTAGTTCTTCTTCTAATCACTTTCTTCTATGCTTTTGTGATATTACACATATACATATATTCTAGGTGTTAAGAGTGGATGTGATAAATTGAACAAAAAAAACACCTCATAAGTAGCTGAAATTTCATAAGGCATATTTTTTTCACTTAGCATATAAACCTTTGAATGAGAATAATCAAAATAATAAATATGTAATAACTCTTAGAAAAGAATAATTCTAAGCAAAAAAAGTGATTATTAAAATAACATGTAAGAGTGTCTGTCACGTCCTTACGACACACACTAGAAGTTATATATGATTAATATGCATGATTACTTGATTGTGTGTGTGTTATTTATTCATTGGAAGTGCTAGAATTAATGGGAATTTTGCATGATTAATGTGCTAAATTAAGTTTTAGGCATAGAATAAATTATGTATATAATTTAATTAAAGAATATGGATAGCTAAATTAATTTAAATTAGCATGTAAGTAAATGGTTTATTATAAGTTATGTGATTAGAAATTTTTATTAAATAATATGTGTGCTTAAAATAAATAAATAAATTAAATTATATGATTTAACATGAAGCTTATATGTATAAATTAATGATGCCTTACGAATGAAGCATGTAGTTTTGATTTGGTGTAAGTGTGTGCATAATACACTAAGTGAACCCCCTTCATGATTACTAAGTAATGATTGCAAATAATGAGGTGTTAAGTGATGAATGAGGTGTTAAGTGATGAATGAGGTGTTAAGCTTAAGTTGCATGCAAAAATGAGGTGTTAAGCTTATGGTGAGTGTACATTGCATGTTAAATTATGGACTAGAGCATGGTATTATGATCCCTTCATATTTAAGCCTAAACCTTTAGAAATGAGCTAATTTCTTTCCTTCTTTTTCAGCAATCTCCTCTCTTTTTCCTTCTTTAATTCAACAACCACCTTAAACACTCCAAAGCCATATAAAATCATTCAATCTTTTCTTGCATATTGCCTTAGAAGCATCTCTAGCACCACCAAAGGAAGTTGGTTGAGTGTTGTGCCTTGATCTTGTATTTAGGGTGTGTTGTGGCATTTTAAAGTTGCTGCTCAAGGGAGAATTTGCATTTTGTATGTGTTGTATGAAAGGTGGGTTCATAATGTTGATGGTCCTTACTCATATGTATGTTAGTTATGATACATGTTGTAATGTATGGCTATTTCCTAATATGTTTGATGCATCAAGCGATATGTACATTATCATATGCATGTATGAATTATGTAGTATTAGTGGGGTTGACATGTATGTAACTAGGGATTAAATTCCCTACATGTGCCTCTCATTTTAGTACATGCATGCATACATTTTGGTCAAGTAAAGAGCTGTTGTATATTGGAAGTAACTAAGGGTAGTTGCATGAAGCATTTTATAACTTGCATGCATGATCTAATTACCACATATAAATATAATTAATAGATCACTTTTATTGATGGTTATGGTTGTGTTAATGTGTCAAAGCTACTATTAAGGTGAAAATCTAATTACATATATGGTAAATTTAATTACTAAGCTAAGATGAATGATAATTAATCAAGTAAGATAAAGAAATGGAATTCACGTCGAAACTATTCGCTGGAATTAGGTAGTTTTTCTAGCTTGTCATAAAATATAACTTTGAAGGTCTACACAAATGAATTAGAAAGCGTATAATATACTGTTTCAAAGATCTAAGAGTCTAATTTCTAATAAAATTAGTTTTACTCAATTTAGATGCCATTTGTATATAAAAAATGGCCCAAATAAAAAGAGGTTCACATAATAAATCAACATAGCTAATTAAAAATAGTAAATTTTTATGATTTATTTGCATGTCTTAATAAATTAATTATGGTAATTATAATATATGTATAGAAAGGTATTTAAGTATACTTTTTAATGGTAGAAAGTTATAAATTTATAAAATGCAATTACTTAATGAAAATGGTAAGATAAGTCAACTAGGTCATGATTATGTCACATGCATTGTAAATATTATTCTACCTTAATTGCTAATATGATTAACTTAATAAATAAAAGTTAAATATGATTATTACCATGATAACAAAAGTGGTTAATGATGAATAAATATTAACTACATGGTTATAAGATTTTATATGCATGATTAGATAATGTCTCTATGATATGGCTATGAATTTATAGCATGAATAAAATAAGTTATATGTGATTTAAGTTATGTTTGATTGAGTTATTAAAAAGATTTTATATGGTGATTAGGTGATGATACAGATAGAGAACCTATTCATCAAATCTTAGACAAAGGAAAAGCAGTGGTTGGTTTGTGCTAGTTTATGCTTTCATTTCATGACCTTGTCTAAGGTCTTGAAATGAAGACCCATGGTAATAAATGTGTGATAATTATGTTGGTTTATACTGGTTTATGCTAGTTGTGTTGGTTTATCCTAGTTTGTGCTAGTTGTGCTAGACGTGTTAGTTTATGCTAATCGTGTCAGTTTTCGTTAGTTGCCTCAGTTTATGCTATTCATATTGGTTTATGCTAGTATCAATGGTTTATGTTGGTTGTGCAGGTTTATCTATGCTATTAACATGTTGATTCATTTTAAAATGAATTGACAGGTAAGCTAAAATGTTTACCTTCATGAATAATATGTGATTATGGTTTGTGCTAGTTGCAATGTTTATAAGTTATGCTGATTATGTTAAAATATGTTGTTTTATGCTAAATGTGCTAGTTTGTGCTAAATACTAGTTTGTGCTGATTTACATCTATGCTATGAATAAGTTGGTTTGTGTTGTCTAAGCTTATACTATGATGTTATATGTTTGCATAAATCATGATTCATGTGGCATGTCATTTCATGATTGCATTTGGCATGGAATGCATATGGAGTGATAAGGAAGAAAGAAAAAAATGATGAATGATATGATGATATGTTATGCATACCGGAAACACAAGGTACGAGTACTGAGCCACATGTATATTGGAGAGATAAAGAAGGATAAGTATGTTATGAATATCATGTGATAGGTTTGTTTATGAAATGCCTTGATTATGATATGCCCTGCATATGATTTGTGATTGATATCTGTTGATTATGATATTTGACTAAGTTATGGTTGCAAACAGACTATTATATGAGAATTTCTCTGATTAAGATGTATTACTTTGTGACATGTTAAATGAATAATGTGCTATGTGTTATGTTATGAGTATTGCATATTATTGTTTTACTAGCACCATTGAGTTTTATACTCAACGTTTGTCAATTGATAAACGTAGGCACTAGCGGCATGAGAGATAAGGGGAAACTAGTGGCAGTAGTAGAAGACCTGGGATAGTACGATAGTAGAGGTGTTGGACTACCAAACAAGCTTTTATTCCATGGCTTGTGCAACTTTCCACTTTATCTGTACCTTGGCAGTAAAGTTTTAGTGACATCCCATGTTTTCCACTACATACTTATGTGACATGTTTTTGTTTGACATTAGGATTTATGACATGTTTTGTTGGGTATCGGAGATTATGATAATGAGTTAATTGCATTCTTATTTATGATGATGAGATGAGTTTACATGTTTAAAGTTTATCCGCTACATATGATATGCATGCATGTTATGATTTATGTTTTATGTTATGCATCCCTTATAGGATAATTATCGGTCTTCTATTGAAGAAGATTGGTAGTTATGCTACGGGAGGCATGTCACACTGGGTCACGGGTGTGACATGTTTTGGGTGGTATCAGAGCTATGGTTTAACTCGCATCATGATAAAATTTACTGCCAAAGTAAAAGTTGCATGGGTAAGAGTCTGTTAGTCCTTACTGTTGATCGATGTTATTTTGTTAATCTTTAATTTTAGAGTATTCAATATTTCAGATATGGTAGTGATAATGGGAGAAGAAGGTGGAGATAATTTTAATTCACTAGTAGGTACTTTAGAAGCGGGTATTAGAGTTGGAAATGATCAAGAAAAGATTGATTATGCAGAATGGGTACCATCAATTGAACAACTGAATAGCCTATAGCTATGGGGGCAGATCCGATAGCCGTGCAGTTTGCTTAGTTTATTCGTACACTTTAGGGGTAGCCTGAATCAATGCCGACAGTAGTTATTCAGAAATAGGGGAAAAGTGTGATTTCAAGAAAATGAGAACTTATGGGTTACAGATTTCTTGAGGACTAGTGATCCGTATGTAGCAGAGATGTGGTTAGAACTTACTCATAGGGTGCTATGATAGATGAATAGTTTTAATGAATTAAAAATTGAGTATGCTGTCTCTTTGCTGCAAGATGATGCCTCTGAATGGTGGAAGATTATGCTACAAGGGTTGGTTAAACCTCTTATATTATCTTGGGGAGATTTTCAAATGGAGTTCTGATAGAAGTATATTTTGACTACTTACACTAATCATAAACTATATGAATTCCTGAGTTTGAAATAGGGGAACTTATCTGTAGCAAAATATGAGAGAGAATTCATGAGACTTGCTTACTATACGGGTAAGATTTTGATTACCGGGCATGAAAGGTGCAAAAGATTTGAGCAGGGGTTGAAGCCTTGAATTAGATCTCTTATTCAGAGATTTAATTATGATAATATTTTAGCTCTGATAGCCAATGCTTTGAGTTAGGAGCACACTATGTAAGAAGAAGAGGAAAGCACAACTAGACATATCAAGAGACAGTTTAGGAGTTGTGGTTCTTCTTTTAGTGCACAGAAGAGGGGTAGATACAGAGGCTCATTTACTCTACAGTCATCCAGATTTAAACCACCAGTACCACCTAGAGCTCAGAGTGGGCCAACTGCTAGATACAACAGTTTTGATACAAGATTTCCACTATGTCCTACATGTGGAAGATATCATCTAGGAGTCTGCAGATTTGGAATCAGAGTGTGTTATAGATGTGGTGAAGCTGAACATTTTGCTCAAGAATGTCCGAGGTACAAAGTAGTGCTAGTTCATACAGCAGCTAATGGAGGATCATATTAGCAAAATCCCATGGTCTAACCAACTACTGGGGTATCTCCTACGGTTGAGAGTAGTAGAGGTATAGGCAGAGGATGAGATAATGGTGGCAGAATAATCAGTCAAGGATCAGTGAATTAGTTAAGGGCAGCTCTAGCACGGGTTTATAATCTACGACAGAGGGATGATCTTCAGGATGGAGATGTCATAATTGGCAAATTCCATATCTTTGACTATGATATGTATGTGTTATTTGACCTTGGTTCTAGTCACTCATATGTTAACACTAGAGTTGCACACTCATTAGACATCACTAGTGAGAGTTTGCGGTATGATGTGGTAGTATCTAGTCTGTTAGGAAAAGATGCCATTATGAATAGAGTTTATCGATAGTGTTCGCTAGTATTACAACAAATGGTTTTCCATATGGATTTGATTGAGATACCATTCATGGAGTTTGATGTTAGTTTGAGGATGGATTGGTTATCTAAATATCAGGCAGTGATGGAGTATAGAAGAAAAATGGTTATATTTCAGCATCCAGATTACAAGACAGTCTATGTTTAGGGTGTCAGGCTGGCTAAGGCACGTAGTTTGATTTTAGTAATAGTGGCTTAGAAGTTGATTAAATAGGGATGTGAAGCTATGTTGGTCCATGTTATTGATACTCGCCATCAGAAGTTGCCACCGAAGGAGATTTTAATAGTATGTGATTTTCCAGATGTATTTCCAGAAGAATTACCAGGATTACCTCCAATCAAAGAAGTTGAGTTTGAGATTGAGATTTTTCTAAGTACTGAACCTATATTGGTGACACCATACCATATGGCTCCTATAGAATTGAAAAAATTTAAGTAATAGTTTCAAGAGTTAGTAGATAAGGGGTTTATTTGACCCAGTGTTTCTCCTTATGGTGCACCAATACATTTTGTGAAAAAGAAGGATGGTTCGATGCAGTTGTACATTGACTACAGGTAGTTGAATAAAGTGACTATCAAGAATTGTTATCCTTTAAACCACATTGATGATTTGTTTGATCAATTGAAAGGAGCTACAGTGTTCTCTAAGATTGATTTATGATCAGGTTACCATCCGTTAAGAGTGAAGAGGATAGTATTCTGAAGACTACTTTTCGTATGAGGTATGGGCATTACGAGTTTCTAGTTATGCCTTTTGGATTGATGAATGAACCAGCAACTTTCATGGTCTTGATGAATACGGTTCAAGGAGTATCTCTATTAGTTTATTGTAGTTTTCATTGATGATATACTGATTTACTCTTGAGATCAAGTGGAGTATGATCGACATTTACGCATGGTACTATAGTTAATGAGGGAGAAACAGTTATATAGAAAAATATCAAAATGTACATTCTAGTTAGATCAAGTTTGTTTTCTCGGACATATTGTTTCAGTAGAAGGTGTTATAGTGGATCCTAGCAAAATCAAAGCAATTATAAGTTAGCCGAATCTGAAGTCTATTACAGAGATACAGAGTTTTCTAGGATTGGTAGGATATTACAGGCGGTTCATGAAAAATTTTTCTATGATCGCTAAACCTATGACTACATTGCTACGGAAGAATATGCCATTTAAGTGGACCAAGGAGTGCCAAAAGAGTTTTGATCGATTGAAGCAATGTCTGACCCAGGCGCCAGTATTAACTTTACCTATACCAAGTAAGGAGTATGTTGTCTACAGTGATGCTTCACTCTATGGATTAGGATGTGTATTGATGCAAGACCAGAAGTGATAGCTTATGCTTCTTGACAGCTTAAGCCGCATGAGCGTAATTATCCATAGCTTATGCTTCTTGACAGCTTAAGCTGCATGAGCATAATTATCCTACTCATAATTTAGAGTTGGTTACTATAGTTTTTGCTTTGAAGATTTGGCATCATTATCTTTACAGTGAGAAGTGTTACATCTACACTGATAATAAGAGTCTTATGTATTTGGGGATGCAGAAAGAGCTTAATTTGAGGCAGAGAAGGTGGATGGAACTCATTAAGGATTTATAATTATTTGATTGATTATCACTCGAGAAAAGCAAATGTAGTTGTTGATGCTTTGAGTAGAAAGACCTTCACTAGTCCACATCAATCTCCATTGGGCTTGATAATGAAGCTTTGATAGATGAATGCTATTCTAACAATGCAACTAGATTGTATTTTAGCTGAGCTTCAATTGTAGATTAATCCTGTTTTGACAAATTGCATCAGAGAAGTTGCTCAGGGAGACATGGAATATCAAAAGCAACTAGAGAAAGTACAACAAGGTGTCCAACCTACTTTTATTTTGGATGATGAAGGATTGCTAAGGTATAAGGATCGATTGTATATTTTGGCTGATGAAGAGTTACAGAAGCAGATTCTTGATGAGGCTCATAATACATTATATTCATATCATCTGAGAAGCACCAAAATGTATTATGATTTGAGATCATTGTATTGATGGGTTGGCATGAAGAAGGATATAACAAAGTTTGTTGCTCGATGTCTCGTATGTCAATGGGTTAAAGCAGAGCACGAAGTTCTAGCAGGGTTGTTACAGCCATTATCTATTTTGGAGTGGAAATGGAATAGGGTAACCATTGATTTTATCACAGGGTTACCTTTGACTCAGGGTAGACATAATGTAATTTAGGTGATTGTTGATAGATTGACAAAATCTACATATTTTATACTAGTACATACTGATCATAGTTTAGAACGCTTGGCAATCTATATATCCAGGAGATAGTGAGACTTCATGGGATACCTACATCCATTATCTCAGATAGAGATTCTTAATTTATGTCTCAATTTTGGGGGAGTTATTAGAATGCTTTAGGTACTAAAGTACATTTTAGTACTGCTTTTCATCCTCAGACAAACGGGTAGTCAAAACGGGTTATTCAGATACTAGAGGATATGTTAAGAGCTTGTGTTTTGGAATGGAGTGGCAGTTGAGATAAGTACATTCCACTTATCAAATTCGCTTACAATAACAGTTTCCAATCCAGTATACAGATGGCACCTTATGAAGCACTATATGGTAGACGGTGTAGGACTCCACTATTTTGGGATAGAATTGGTGAACGATGATTCATTGGACCGGATATAGTTTAGTAGGTAGAGAATCAAGTGAAATTAGTTAAGAATTGATTAAAGGTAGCATCTGATAGATAAAAATCCTATGTAGACCTGAAACGCAGAGATATTAAGTACAATATTAGGGATAAGGTGTTCTTGAAAGTGTCACCATGGAAGGGGATTCTACAATTTGGGCAGAAAGGAAAGTTAAGTGTAAGGTTTATTGGTCCCTGTGAGCGTATGTATCCGTTTCTCAGCTTTTCCAGTTTTACAGATTTTAACTTTTGAGGAAAACGGAATATGTGGAGTCGCCACCTAGTTTGTTTATATTAATCCAATTGAATTAACTTTGAAAACTAGGAAATAAAACTTTGGTTTTTCAGAGTTGAAAACATCCTTAGTTTCTTCATAGTGTGGGTTCGGGATTTCAAATCTATCTGTATTCCATCTTAATATGCTCGATTGTTTAGTTTAATGAAAGCTCCTAATCACGCATTTAGGTTTAAGTTTACTTAGCATACGTTTCATGGCATACGGCAAACAAGAAGCAAAGACAAGTAATGAAAGCATAAGAAAGCGCAAATAAAGCAGTAAAGGAAAGCATAAAGAAAAATAAATGTGGGCAAATACAACCCACCCGATAAAAAGCAAGGCAAAATGAAAGACTTTGGGTATTTAAATACAACCCAACCAAATTATTAAATAAAATAAAGCAATAAACCCTAAATTTGAGCCCAAGTCCCAGTTGCACTCTTCGGGATCCAATTGGGCTCGTTTGCAATTAGGCCTCAGGCCCAACTAAGCATCCAATCCAATCTAATCCTCCTTCAACTAGGGTTTCCTAATCCTGCAAAACTTAAATCACA
>CANYBF010357108.1:0-15386 GCA_948192965.1 Dalechampia spathulata
AGTGTGAGCCTTAAAAACATTGGGGTATTGGATTCATTTGGGAATCCATTTTGTAAAGTGATTGATTTTAATTAAACCTTAAGTTAAGACTTAGGAGAAAGTGGACGTAGGTAAGAGTTTGGCTGAGCCACTCTAAAATCACGTGTGTCGCCATTCGTTGAAGGAATTTCATTTGGTATTAGAGAAATTGGTGCTCTTTTTTTTTTTAAGAAGTAACATTCTTGAGCTAAAGATCCTATGACAACCACCGAGAGTCAATCATTTACAAAGCCTCCATTCTTCTATAGAATGGACTATCCATATTAGAAGCATCAAATGGAAGTGTTCTTGGATAGCAAGGGAATTGAATTATATGATTCGATGAGGAAAGAGTATTCACCTCCCACAATCACAATTGATGGTATTGTCTCTCTTAAGGATAGAGATGATTGGACAGTTGAAGAATTGAATGCGAATTACCAAAACAAGAAGGTAATGAACATTCTCTACTGTGCCATAAGTTGAGAAGAATATGGTAGAGTATCTCACTGTGTTACGGCAAGATAAATATGGATTGCTTTGGAGACTCATCATGAGGGAACCAATCAAGTTAGAACAAAGAAGATTCAGCTTCTAACTCATCAATACGAGCTGTTCACTATGAAGAGCAATGAATTTATTTCTAAAATGTACAATCGACTCATTGTGATCACGAATGGATTGATGAAGCTTGGCAAGATGTATCTAAGAAAAGATATCAATAACAAAATCTTGTGAGTGCTACCAAAGAAGGATTGGGAAGCTCGGATGACATCAATTGAAGAATCAAATAATTTGGTCGTGCTGTCAACTGATGTGCTTCTTGGAAAACTTCTTACCCATGAGATTACCCTTAAGAAAGGGATAGAGGAAGACAAGAGAAAGGGAATTGCACTCAAAGCTACAAAGGAAGAATATTCCTCTTCCATAAGTGTGAGAGTAGCGCATCCCGGACGCGGGAGCGCTGCACGCTGTTCGGCATGAGATGCCGTGGTGCTCGCTCTCCAATGGATGAATCCCTAGTTAATCATACAAGACCTAGAAAGATCGCGTCGAGAAATGTCGTGGAGTCGCCACCCAATTCATTCAGTCAACTCAATTGAGTAACTAAAACAAATTAGGAAATTAAAACCTGAGCCTTCCTGTGTTGGAAAGCAGCCCGAATTTCTTCAGAGTTGGGTTCGGGATTTTGATTTTATTCGTATTCCATATTATTATATTCACTTGTCTAATTTTAATGAAAACCAAATCACATGCAATTAGGTTGAAGTTGATTTTAGTCCCATTTTCATGGCATAAGGCAAACAAAGAAGCATATAACACGTATAAAGCATAAAGAAAGTGATAAAATGCGAAAGAAATAAATGCAGAATAAACTGTGGGCATTTAAATACAACCCACCCAAATGAAAAAGAGAAGCGAGTAACTAAAAATTATTTGGGTATTTAATACAACCCAACCGAATAATTAAGCAAGCAAAATATAATTGCGGGCCCAAGGCCCAATCATTCTTCTTGTAGTCCAACGGGTTCTGCCTTGATCGGGCCTTGAGCCCAATTAATCTCCGCCCTCCGAATTAACCTAATTACCTACAAAATCGTACCAAACGCGTAAAAGGGAACAAATGGAAATGCAATAACAATATTAAGTAAGTAATACACAAATCACACAAATAAAATTAAAACATCACGTGAAAGTGACATTAAACACTCGAATCCCATACATACCATATAAATTATAATTTTAACATGTAAATAGCATCAAAAAAAAAACTTAGAACAAAACAATAAAAACACGGAAATCACATAAAAATAAACTTCACAGAACCATACGCGATCGCGTATGTTATTGAAGCTAACATACGCGATCGCGCGTATACATATGCGATCTGGGAATACATGTGCGATCGCGTATGATCATGAAGGGAACATACGCGATCGCATATGATCATATGCACGGGAAGTAAAAGGTGGACAGAAGGTTATTTTAGCATTTTATTCAATTGAACACGTAAATTTCATACCAAAACATCAAGCAGATTCATTTTTTTAGCAAGTTTATACATGGATCTAATGAAAAATGCATGAAAAAGATATGTAAAAATGGTAGATCTACTAACCTCTTGTAGATTTTCCTTAGATCCAAGTTGGGGAATGAAGAAAATATCCAAAATCCAAGCTTAGGGTCCAAGCTTAGGTAGTTAAATCACCTAGATCGAAATGATTTAATGAGTTTTATGTGATTTTCCTTAGAGAAATCTTCCAATTTTAGATTGCCAATTTGAGAGTGTTTTGTGTTTTTTTTATGCCAAAAGCTCCCCCTTCCCAAATGAGGCTTAATTTGCTTTTATTAAAACATGCCCGAAGACATATACGATCGTGTATGTTTGCATACGTGATCGCATAAGTCTATGGCATACGCGATCGCGTATGTCTGGACATACACGGCATGTCCGGGAACATATGCGATCACATAAGTCTGAAAATAGGCTCTAAGTGGCCCGAAATGGTCCGGAATGGTCCCTAACCAACCCGAAATCAATCTGAACTTAGGTGGTTCGAATTTAAGGTGCGACAGTTGCCCCTTGATTTAGAAGAACTCACATGTACTCTGAGCCTGTAATTCCTTCTGAATCATTCGGAGCACCTGGTTCAGATAAGTGGCAGGCTAAGAAGTCACATGAGAGCAGTCTCATCTCATCAACCGCGGGCTAGAAAGTCGTGTAGGGGCAGTCTCACCCTACTGACCTGTGGGCTAAAGAGTTGCATAGGAGCGGCGCGTCCTACCAACTGTAAAAGTTGCATAAGGGCAGTCTCACCTTACCAATCTGTGGGTTAAAAAGTCATGTAGGAGCAGTCTCATCCTACTGACTGTGAGATAAAGAGTTGCGTAGGAGCGATGTATCCTACCAACTGTAAAAGTTGCGTAAGGGCAGTCTCACCTTACCAACCTATGGGCTAAAGAGTCGCATAGGAGCGGCGCGTCCTACCAACTGTAAAAGTTGCGTAAGGGCAGTCTCACCTTACCAACCTGTGGACTAAAAAGTCATGTAGGAGCAGTCTCATCCTACTGACTTGTGAGATAAAGAGTTGCGTAGGAGCGGCGCGTCCTACCAACTGTAAAAGTTGCGTAAGGGCAGTCTCACCTTACCAACCTATGGGCTAAAAAGTCATGTAGGAGCAGTCTCATCCTACTGACTGTGAGAAAAGGAGTTGTGTAGGAGTAGCGCGTCCTACCAACTGTGAAAGTTGCGTAAGGGCAGTCTCACCTTACCAACCTGTGGGCTAAAAAGTCATGTAGGAGCAGTCTCATCCTACTGACTGTGAGATAAAGAGTTGTGTAGGAGCGGCGCATCCTACCAACTGTAAAAGCTGCGTAAGGGCAGTCTCACCTTACCAACCTGTGGGCTAAAGAGTTGCATAGGAGCGGCGCATCCTACCAACTGTAATGCAAGAGTATCCTCTAAACGGTCACGATCTAGCAAGGATAGAATGGGTGCCTGGGTACTACCAAATAGGATTTTCTCCGCCTCTCGTACTGATAAAGAAGTTGCATAAGAATAATCTCATCTTACCAACTTGTGATGGCATGGATTTCTCCTAGACAGTCACGATCTAGCGAGAAAAGTTGCATAGGAGCGGCGCGTCCTACCAACTGTAAGCCAAAAAAAAGGAGTTGCATAGGAGCAGTCTCATCCTATCAACTGTGAAAGTTGCGTAAGGGCAGTCTCACCTTACCAACCTGTAGGCTAAAGAGTTATGTAGGAGCAGTCTCATCCTACTGACTGTGAGAAAAGGAGTTGTGTAGGAGCGGCACGTCCTACCAACTGTGAAAGTTGCGTAAGGGCAGTCTCACCTTACCAACCTGTGGGCTAAAAAGTCACGTAGGAGCAGTCTCATCCTACTGACTGTGATGTGAGGGGTTGTTGAATCTCCACTGGGGATTAAAAGGTCATCTCCTAGATGGTCACGATCTAGCGAGAGAAGGGATATGGTATGGAATGATTTCCACTGAGGATGACGAGGAGAATCTCCTAGACGGTCGTAATCTGGCGAGAGTGTTGGAACAGCTAATCTCCACTGGGGATGGCAAGGAATGATTTCCTAGACGGTCACGATCTAGGGGGGAAGTTGCATGAGACAACACGATCTCACCAATTGTGGGTTCCCGACATGAAGGACAGTTCCCAGCTTTTAGGTACCTAATGTTGACTCGAGATAGACAGTCATGGTCTAACGGGTCATTGTCTATTGATGGAATTCTGCGGAAAACCTCAAAAAATAGGTTTTTTTTCGTGTTCAGGGGGGAATTTGGGTCACTGAGGGACCCGTGGGATGTGGAAATTCCTGAAGAAAATCTTCAAAAATGGGCCAAAAATGAGCTTGACAAACATACACGATCACGTATAATTTGTTCCTTATCATGTATCCAAACATACGCGATCGCGTATCCTGGAGACTTATGCGATCGCGTAAGACATAAACTTGTGCGATCGCATATGAACTTACGCGGCGTGTGCAAATTGAACATATGCGATCGCATAAGTTCTCTATATATACCCAAAATCACTCATTTTCTTCATTTCACTTCAGATTTCACTTTCCCAAACTCTCTCCCTTAGCTATTACTCTCTGATTTTTAGCATTCTGTCACCATGGCCCAATGTAGACCTTGTGAGTCATCTAGATACGGGGGCGCAGACGCCCCACACTACGGGTTGATGCACGGGGAGCGGGTCCCACTACTTCTGGACTCGGCGTCACATCTGTCTCAGAGGATCGACCGACCGGTGAGTGCTCCTAGCTTTATTTCTTTTATGCTCTATATATTTTCCTATGTGCATGTGATCATTTTAGGAATTTAGGACTGTAGGAGCAAACCTAGGATTCTAGCACCCTTAGGACTTAGGCAATATTTAATCGTATGAATTTAAGAGTCAGGGTTCAGGACACTTACCTGGCGACGTTATCTGCTGTAGGGTCGAGTTGCCACGACTGGCAACTATACTGGCATCAGTCGCTGGTATCATGAGTTACCTGCCGCCGTCAGGGTGAGAGTTGATATTTCGGGATTTGCACCGCTCCTCGGTTGCTTCATTGAGGGTGAGACACGGAGCATCCTGTCCGTGCACACCGCGATGCTGGAGAGGTGGTGGGACATGACCCACATGTTCCACCTGCCCATCGGGGAGTTCACCATCACTCCCTCGATCTTCACTGCTATGACGGGCGTGCCCTGTGCTGGTCTGGAGCTGCCCATGATCGATGTGACTGTAGCTGACCACAGGTCCATCCTTGAGCTCCTAGGGGTCGTGCCTTTGTCGAGAGGGGATAGGAAGATCACCTACGACATCCTTTACCGCACATAGAGAGAGAGGCAGCCAGAGGACCAGGCCTCCGTGGATCAGTATGCCAGGAGCTTCCTGATGTACTTCCTGGGCAGCTCATTGTTCGCCGAGTCGGGCTCCACGATTGGGGTACTCCGGCCTTAGCTTTTCTATACACCGGGACGGACAGGATCTCCCGGGGGCATCTTCGGTTACTCGGGTTTTGGCCCATTATTGAGGTGCGTGTCTGTGACTTTCCTTTTGGTTGATCTGTAGATTTGAATGATTTTTCTCTGACTTCTGTCGTTTGTCTGTGCAGTTATATGCATACAGGACGGCCTTTTGTGAGGGTCCTGTCGACATGAGGGAGGATGATCTCCCCTTTCCGGCGATCCGATTATGGTTTGGGTCCCGCATTGGAGCTATCAGGGACATTGATACGCACCGAGCCCGACTCGGTGGACTCACTGAGGATGTGGTAAGTAGACCTGCAAGATTAAGGAAAATTTTAGTTTTGAAATTTGGACTGAGTTTTTGATACTTACTTGTTTTTGATTTGCAGGTGCGGCTGTCCTGGCTATGGCAGGATGACCAGGTCCCTGAGGTGGTTATGGCCGCCCATCAGAAGGATGGGCTGCGGATTCTGCTGGAGTCCTTTGAGTCCCGGGAGTGGTTCCTGGGTGAGAGGGTTTACAGGTCGGAGCTGGGCATGGCGGCTCGGAGGATTCCTATAAACCCACCGCAGAGCATGTTTTGGGGCACCCACTTGTCCGAGGGGGAGTTAGGAGTTGCCCTAGCTGGCGAGTATGCAGAGGATTGGTCTGAGCCAGGGGACTATCCCCAGTTTGTGAGGACTTGCCTGATGTCATGCATCGGGGTGATGCCTTAGGATCAGGACCCGATGGCAGGGTCCTCCACGACTGGTGGTGATGTCAGGCCCGGTCCTTCTGCCTCTGGAGGTACTGGTAGGAGGGTCCGTCGGAGGGCCAGATCTGGTGAGGCCTCTGATGCCGTGAGTCCTGGTTTGGGGACTCTGACAGTCCCGCCCAGTTAGCAGGTGATGCTCATGGCCGACGATCTGAGTGAGTATGTGCATATGTCGATGCCGTGTCCACCTTACCCTCTGTAGTTCATACCACCAGAGTGCACTACTGTATGTTTCTGTTCCACTTCTCTTGTACTTACTCAGGTTTTCAGTGTTTCTGACTCCGTTTTTTATTTCTCAGGTTCCCCGTGCCGAGCATGAGAGGCTGGTATACATGATGGACGATATGAGGCTCGGCTGGTCCCAGAGCAGCCGTGCTTACCAGCAGGCGGCTTGTGACGCCCGAGTATGACATAAGGCAGAGTTGGCCCAGGCTATAGCGAGGATAGACCACTTGGAGCACGAGGTGGCCAACCTGCACTTCGACGTGGGCTTAGATGATGAGGACTAGGGCTAGAGGCTCTTTTCTGTTCTTTTATTCTTTACTTATTTTCCCTACTGTCCCGGGGTGTGGGGCAGGACAGAATTCTTTTGATGATATGACATTATGTTTCCCTTTTAGATTTCTGCTCCCTCTTTCTTTATTACGTGCTTTCCAAGTTTTAGTACCAGTAGGGCCCCGTAGCTTGCTACACTGCATCCTTAGATAGCTCCCTACTCAAATTAGAAATGCCACGTCCTTAGTACCTGCTTAGTCTATACATGTATGCATGTATGCATGATCGTGCGAATGTAACATGGATCGATCTTGATTTGTCGCTTTGGCTTATCATACAGGTTAAGGATTGTGGCTCAGAGACGGCACTTGGGAAGAGAATTGCACATTCTTCACCATCCATAGGGTCTACTGGTTCGTGGCTGACCAATCTGTTAGAGGCCTTCTTCATCGGGCTGACTGCACCGAAGTGGAGGAGACTAGAGCCTTTCGGGTTACATGCTCTGAGTGCTTATCGCCATGTGAAGATTGATCACGGCTTTCTGAGAGGTGCTTCACGCTTCTGGGACCCCACTGACCATGTCTTTTGGATATGAGACTTTGAGATGTGCCCATTACCTGAGGAGTTTAGGGCCATCATGGGTGGACAGCCGCTGGATCATGTGCAACTTGTGGTGCCATCGATCTTGGAGTCCGAGGTGATACGGCAGATGGCGTCCCTATTCGATCTGGTTCCGAGAGTAGCTTACTCGTACCTGTCTCCCTATCAGGGGTTTATCTCTACCAGCATTATTGAGACCTGTCAGAAGAAAGATCCTTCTAGCTCCGCTTGGGTTCGGGTAGCCCAGTTCTGCATACTTAGCCAGTATTTGCTCATACATCCTGGAGACATGGTGTCCTGTCGGTTGCTTTCTGTTCTAAACCAGATGTCCGATGGTCGAGATCTATATCCACTGATCCTAGTAGAGACACTAATTGGCTTAGACAAAATGTGAGGTAATGACAGAGAGCTCGCCAGAGGAAGTCCTTTATTGCTTCAGGTATGGGGTTCTAAGCTGCCCTCACAGGTTTTCAACTTAGAATGGTTGCATTTTTGCCCTTATTTTTGCATGAGTTGTCCCTTGTGAGGTTTTTGGCTCATCGGGTTTTATTATTTCGCTGAGATCCTAACTTTTGCCTGAACTACCCCCTTGGGTTTTCAATTCAGCGGATCGCTCTAACCTTTGCCTGAGCTATCTTTTGTAAGATTTTCAACTCAGCGAGCTTCTTTCTTTTCACATTTTTCATTTTTTATTTTTCAGATTTGGTTACAAGAGAAATTGGGCTTACTGGAGGACCCATCAGGCAAGCTGAGTCGTTACATGCCGCATAGCCTCCCGTCGAGACGATTGTTACCTCCTTGGCGAATGGATGTCAGCGTAACGGATTGGCAAGAACTCTTATCTGAGATGACAGACAACAGGGTCAGGTGGACCTGTCAGTGGTGGAAGATCGGGCAAGTAACAATGTCCACTTATGCCGACTGTGTGCCTCTGGTAGGCCTTTTCAGATGTTCTTTCTATACCCCTTCACGTCTGTGTAGGCAGTATGGGTCTCTGCAATATGTACCTGCCAAATTACCTGTGTTCAAGAAGCGTGTCTGACTCAGAGATTTCTGGAGCATTTGGAGCATGTATGGCCTCGTAGAGAGGTAGCCCCGTATTGTGTTGCCGCTTGCCCTAGAGTTTCTGGCCCTCACCGTCAGTGGGTGGTGATGCTGCTGTTAGAATCCGACCCCGACGCCAGAGAGGAGTATCATAAAGAGCTGCGCTGTAGAGAACAAAATCAAGGCTGATATTTGCATGTGATGATAATGATGTTAGAACTCTGTGCTTTATTTTTCTTGTAACAAAGAGTGAACTTTATTTCACATTCCAGCTTACACATGAATCATAATTTCATTAACGTAAAAGACATCAAAGCCGCATTTCCGTACATATTTAAAATAGGCACCGCTTTGCCCGATGACTTGACTGCCGTGATTAATCAGCCGTGAACGGTTTTCTCATTAATCAGCCTAACTCTTTGCCCTAACTTTTGCCTAAGAATTGAATTGAGTCCCAGCGAGCTAGACATAAAAGAGTTTCAGCCGATCTTTGTTGACTGGTTCCGAGAACTCATTACTGTCTATGTCTGCCAACTTCACAGCCCCTTTAGATAAGATCTTTTTGACAACGTAGGGTCCTTCCCAGTTCTGGCGGAACTTTCATCGAGGATCAGAAACTACAGTTCTGCACTGTTTGAGCACTAAGTCACCTTCCTTTAGCTGCTGCGGGCGTAGTTTCTTATTGAATGCCCGGGCTATGTGCTTCTGGTATAACTGTATGTGGAAGAGAGCCTTGAGTCTCTGTTCATCCAGGGCTACCAACTGTTCATACCTTCCCCTGCGCCATTCCATCTCAGGGATCCCGGCTTCTAATGCTATCCGAAGACTCTTCATTTCTAGTTCAACTGGTAAAACAACTTCAATAACATATACCAAAGAGTAAGGAGTCATTCCTGTCGATGTTCTTGCTGTTGTTCTGTAACCCCAAAGTGCCAGTGGTAATTTCTCAGACCAATCCCTATAAGTCACTGACATCTTAGCTAGGATCTTCTTTATGTTCTTGTTCGCAGCCTCGACTGCGCCATTAGCCTGCGGGCGATAAGGCGAAGACTTGTGATGCTCAATACCATATGCTGCCAATAAGTCCCGAGTTATACCTTGGAACTGTACCCCATTATCTATAACGACATGGTGAGGTACCCCGTATCTGTAGATGATGTTCCTTTCAATAAACCGAGCCATCTGTTCTGCCCCCAGTTTGTTAAACGTAGCTGCTTCCACCCACTTAGAAAAGTAGTCAATGGCGACGATGATGAAGCGGTGACCGTTGGAAGCGTGCGGGTGTATCTCACCGATAATGTCGATTCCCCAAGCTGAAAAGGGCCATGGAGATGTGAGACTCTGTAGTTCCATAGAGGGGAGGTGTTTCAGATCACCGTGGACTTGGTACACTTTACAACGCCTGAAAAACTTGATGCAATTAGATTCCATAGTGGTCCAGTAGAAGCCTTGTCTCAAAATCTTCCTGGACAGAATATGCCCGTTCATATACGCACCATGTAAGCCAGCATGAATGTCTCCCATAAGTTGTTGTGCTTCCAACCTTGTTACACAGCACAAATGTTGCCCATCTGTTGCCCTTCGGTACAAATCATCCTCAAATAGCAGATACTGGGAGGCTAATCTGCGAAGCGTCTTCCGATCAGTCTTTGAAGCTTCTTCGGGGTAGTTCCCTTCCTTCAAGAATTTTAAAATGTCTGAATACCATTCATTACCATCCGTTTTGGCAACTGACACAATCGGGTGAAAATGGCATGAAGTTCTAGATGTCGTCACCGAGAGAGGTCATATCTTAGACTCCTTGGGGCCTTCCCATACGGACGCTAAGGTAGCCAGAGCATCTGCCATCTGATTCTCACCCCGGGGTAAATAATTGAACTGACATCGAGTGAACATGAGGAGCAAACCCTGCAAATGAGCAGAGTATGGTTTCAAACGTTCTTCTTTGATCTCCCATTCAGCTTTCGTTTGTTGGACCACTAGCAGCGAATCACTGAAGATTTCTACTTCTTTGACTTTCAGTGCGATAAGGGCTTCAATACCATGAATGCACGCCTCGTACTCTGCCATATTGTTGGTAACGGGGAATTCTAACTTCATTACCATCGAGATTATTTCACCCGTAGGGGTAATCAGTATCACTCTTATCCCAGTGCCCTGTCGATTAACGGCTCCGTTGAAGTACATCTTCCAACCATCTAGGGAGATCATATCTAAGTGTTCGTCAAGGAATTCCAATTCCCAATGATCTGTACCCTCAATAGGCTGTAATGCCAAGAATTCCGCTATAGCCCTACCTTTGATGACCTTCTTCGGTGTGTACTCGATATCAAATTCTGACAGCAAGATCAGCCACTTTGCCAATTTCCCTATGAGTGATGGCGCGTTATACAAGTAGCGCATTGGGTCCTCCTTAGATATCACCTATACCACATAGCTCTGGAAGTAATGCCTCAACCTCCGTGTGACCCATACCATAGCCAGACACAACTTCTCGACCTGACTGTATTTTATCTCATATCCCAGCAGCTTCTTACTCAGATAGTAGACCAAATGTTCAAGACTAGCACCGTCTTCTTGAACCATCATTGCCCCCAAAGATGAGTCTCCAATCGTGAGGTACAGTGTCAAAGGGATACCCACTTTCGGAGCCTGTAAGATTGGAGGGGTTATCAAATACCTCTTGATTGCATCAAGAGCTCTATGGCAGTCTTCGTCCCATACCACTGGCTATTTCTTTCTCAGGAGCTTGAAGATCGGTTCGCAAGTTGTAGTGAGTTTCACGATGAACTAACTGATGTACTGTAGTCTCCCTAGAAAGCCTCATACCTCTTTCTCTGTTTTGGGAGCTGGCATCTCTTGAATGGCTCTAATCTTGTCAGGATCAATCTCTATACCTTGATCACTGATCACATGCCCCAAAAGCTTCCTGGAGGTTACCCCGAAAACTGATTTCTTCGGATTCAGCCATAGGTTATATTTCTCTACCCTGGTGAGGAACTTGTCTAGCACAGCTGCATGAGAATCCCTGGTCAAGGACTTAACCATCATGTCATCGACGTACACCTTAACCTCCTTGTGCATCATGTCGTGGAGCAGAGTAGTGGCTGCTCGCTGATAGGTTACACCAGCATTCTTCAGGCCGAAGGGCATTACCTTGTAACAGTAAGTTCCCCATTCTGTAATGAAAGCAGTTTTGATTTTGTCCTCTGTTGCCATTAAGATCTAATTGTATCCTAAGAACCCATCGGTGAAAGATTGCATAGCACTGGATGCTGCGCTGTCTACTAAAACATCAATGTGAGGCAAAGGGAATTCATCCTTTGGCGACGCTTTATTCAAATCCCTATAATCAACACAAACCCAGACTCTGCCGTCCTTCTTTGCTACTGGCACCACATTGGCTAGCCATGTCGGATATTCAACGACCTCCAGGAAGTTTGCATTGATCTGCTTAGTGACACCCTCTTTCACTTTCTGTGCCCATTCCGGTCTTAACCGTCTTAGCTTCTGTTTCACTGGCCTGGCTTCCGGCAGGATTGAAATGCGATGCTCCACTATACATCTGTCAACCCCCGGCATATCTTTATAAGACCATGCAAAAGCCCTTTCATGTCTTTTTAGTATAGTTTCAATCTCTTTTCTCTCATTGACAGTCAAGGCATCGGACAAGCTGACCAAGCGAGGATCTTCTGCAGTGCCCAAATTAAATGTATACGTTGATGCAGCATTAATATCAAATATGCTCATGTCATTATGATGTATATGCATGCTTGAATCTAAATAAAGATCACATAAGTAAGCAAATTCAGATTTTATTGCATCCAGTTTGTTCAGGGTTACATCATTTTCAAAAAGGAAAGCAAAATCAGGCACTCCCTCCAGGATTGCTATATCAGCTTCGGTTAGCTCCGGGTCGTCGCCCCCACTGATTGTTGGTTGTTCTGCTTCCTCCTCGACCAGCTTTCCTCTGCCTTTCTCCAATGCGGTAGTTCCCAGCTTCACCACCTGCCCCAGAATTACCTTTTCTAGCTCAAGCAAAGGTATCTCATCAGCTCTCTTAGCGACATTAGAAATCGAACCAGTTGACCCTCTCACAAAGATGATCTCTTTACTCTTTCATTCTTCTGTGACTTTCGGATCAAAGCCCAATCCGTATTTCGTCTGCGTCTGCCCTGTACAGTCAAGGGGTTCAGTCATCCCTTGTTGATGCCTGCCCAGGCCTGCCCCCGGTAGAAAGCCCATCTTGGAGAATTGAGAAGAGATGAATGCACTGACTTCATCTTTGTAGATTAGAGAGACCTGGAACCCACTAAGCTCTGGAAATCCCATGGACATTGAAGAGACAACCAGATCTAAAGCAGCTGGAATAATGATAATCCCCATCTCAGTCGGGAATTTGATCTTCTGGTGTACAGTGGAAGGTACTCCTTTTAATGGATGGAACCAAGGACGTCCCAAAAGCAGAGCAAAGGTGATCGGTATGTCCAGGACCGTAAACTCCACAGCAGATTAAATCAGGCCAACAGTCACAACGGCGGTGAAGGAACCCAATGCGTTCCTCTTTAAATTGTCATAGGCTCTAATCACCACTCCAGAGGCAACCAAGTCCTGTTCTCGGATCCCAAGCATGTCAAGCATCCTGTAGGGACATACATTGATGGCGGATCCATCATCCACCATTATGCAGGAAGTGTTCCATCTCATAATGTTGACAGAGAGAAACAGAGCCCGGTTATGTAATGACCCGTCTATTGGCAAGTCCTCATCCCCAAAAGTAATGGATTCCTTAGTGCTCGATGCCTGTAGTTGCATCACCTCGGGTACTGACCCATTTCCCAGCAAACTAATCACGTCATGAGGTGCCAGGGCTGCAGAAACTATAATAGTGGAAAGGGCCTCCACAAGAGCCTTCCTATGCTCGTCAGAGCACATAAGAAGCTACTCATACTAGCATTAGTCCTTTTTAGTTGTTCAAGGACCACGTTACCTCTACTCGGGGGTGCAGTCTCAACCCCTTTCCCGGTGATCTGTTGTGCATTGTCAGGTGAATAGACTCAACCGCTCTGAGTCACATGATTGGTTTCCAGAAGAGCAGTCTCATCTTCTGGTGAGATTTGAATCTTTCGGGTTGACAAAGAGGCCCGAGAAACCCAAACTTTGCTAGTAGAATTCGAGGGAGCAGTCTCATCCCACGAACCCACTTATTGATTGTTGTTGAGTGGTTACAATGGAGCAGTCTCATCCGTTCGCATGCAGTCTTCCTCTTCGAAGGGCTTGAACGCCTTCTCCAAGTACAGTTCCTCATCTAGGTCTGATTCCTCAGAATTGGAAAATGGATCAAGAACCATGACAGTGTGAGCAGTAGCAGTGTTCAGCTTTCGGGATTCCTGGAATTCCCGAATCAAGATCTCTTCTCTGGCCAACCTGGTAGCCCTTTCAGTTTCTGTTTCAGAAATGAAGGTGACATTCCCAATGATAGCCCTTTCTGACCAGGACCTCTCAGTCATTACTGCGTAGGTATGCGGTGTCTTACTATAGTTTGGGAGAGGATTCTTCTGAGTACTCGGCCCTCTCTTTTCTGGGTCGACAATCTTTCCAGAATCAATCAGGTCTTGAATCTTGATTCTTAGCAGACGACAATTGTCTGTGTCATGCTCGTGATACTGGTGAAACTGGCAGTACAAGTTCTTATCAACTCCAGATGGTATAGGCCTGTTACTGTTGGGGAATGGAGACATGAAAGGCTACTTGGGATGATGATACTGAGTCAAACAAGGAAATGTCCGATAATGAAGGAGCAACCAACCTATACTTCATGGCATTTCTCAATGATGAGGTAACTACATCATCTCAATCTTATTATAGTAATGATGAGCTTAATGATGATGATGATTGTAGTGCATTAGAAGCATTATTAAAAAAGTATGATCTTTTGTTTAAAAGACACAAATCTCTTAAGAATAAGCATGCTTGCACTATTGAAGACAAAAATGTTTTACAAAATGATTTTAAAATAAATCTTGAGAGTTTTGAAAAGGAAAATAAGTTTTTGAAGGATGAAAATGAGAAGCTTTCAAAGGAAAGGGATTTGTTGAAAGATAATTTGTCTAGGTTTGAACAAGGTGAGGTTAAAATATATACCATTTTGAAACACCAAAAACTTAGTGGTAATAAAGAGGGTCTTGGTTTCAATCAAAACTCCTCCTACACTTCTAAGGGAACTATTTTTGTTAAAGCTTCTACCTCATAACAAAAACCAAATAATTTGAAACACAAACATGTTCATCCTATAACTCATAAAGCATGTAGGTATACTAAAAGGGTGCATCATTGTTCATGCTCTTGTTCACACAATCACAATCATTCTGATGCATCTAAAAGGAAAAATGTGCATAATCATTCTATGTTTAGAAATGTTGTATGCCATTATTGTAATAGAAAGGGGCATGCTACCAATAGATGCTTCATTAGAAAAATGCATTGGAATGATGATGTAAATGCTTCTAACCCCCAAGGACCCAAGTACATTTGCATACCTAAGAAGAAGTAAATTAATTTGTTTTGATAGGTATGCTTACGATCCAAGGTTGATGAAAATAAATGGTATTTGGATAGTGGATGCTCAAGGAATATGACATGGAATGCAAGTCTCTTCTCCCATCTTGAAAAATATTCAGGGGGAGACGTAACTTTTGGAGACAATGGTGTAAGTAAAGTTATTGGAATTGGTAAGATTGGTAAGAATTCCAATTTCTCCCTCAATAAAGTTCTATTAGTTAATGGCTTAATACATAATTTGCTTAGTATTAGTCAACTGTGTGATAATGGATTTAAGATAGTATTTGACCCTAAAGATTGCTATGTGCATAAGATTAGTGACAATAAGTTAGTTTTTCAAGGAAAGAGAATAGAAAACATTTATATGATTGATTTAGACTCTATTGCTAACAAAGATGTGAAGTGTCTTGTTTAT